>QANZ01042765.1:34762-57970 GCA_003254925.1 Chamaecrista fasciculata
TTCAAGATTCAAATTTGAATTAAAGATATTAGGGTAATATTTTAATTCAATTTGTTAAGGATATTAATAAGATATGATAACTTCCTAAGAGTTAGGGTTGTTATCTTATTTATTAAATTCCTATTAAAAGGATATGGGAGGTGGCGCATTCCTTGATATCTAAGGGCAAGATTTGATCTTGCATTTTGGATTTCAAGAATGCATTTTGAATTTAAATTAAGATATTAATGTAATATTTTAATTAAGAATTCAAACCCTCCTGACTCATTCCAACCAATGGGAATTGGGCATTCAAGATTTAGTTTTCAAGATTTGATCTTGAAATTTAAATTTAAATTGCCTTTTAATTTTGAATTATAATATTAGTGTAATCTTATAATTAAAATTAGTAATTCCTTATTTTCATGAGTTAGGGATGTGATTCCCTAATTTCACGAATGAAACTATTTAAATACCACACAAGTCTCATAACCCTATGAGACATACACAAGTTGCCTAGTCCATTTTTAGTGAGACTAAAAATTCGACTTAACCCTAGAGAAGAGAGAGGAAAAGTCGAATTTTCAAGAGAGAGAAAAGTTCGACCTAAAATCCTAAAAACCTAGGGTTTCAAAATCGGCTTGTGTGTGAAAGGTTTTATGCGCCACTTGGTTCTTGGGTTTTCAAGAAGAGTTCTTGAAAATCCATGATTGTAGATTGGTTCCCGCATTCTCTTGGAGAAGAGATTGAAGGCTAGCACCTGGGTATCTGTCAAACTGTTCGTGTGGATCACCGGCAGAGGAAGGACACGCGTTGCTGTGGACTTCTAGGAATCACGAATTTCAAAGTTACCGTCTGATTAGGTATACATCTTTCCTTTTCTAGTATAAACACATTTAGTGGATCCTGGAAGGAAATTATATGGTTATGCAAAAAATTTTAATTTTTACCTTTTCCGCTGCGCTCGCTCTATAATTTCCCAACAATGGTATCAGAGCGACGCTAATTTTGTGTTTATACTAGTTTTGTGGATGTACATGTGATGTATGATTGTATGTTTACTGTTTTTCAGTCGGTATGCTTAAGTCTTGCGAAAATCCACCACACGTTTTTGAACCTAATCTAAAGAATGGTGCAAATTTATGTATTTGATACATAAGGTAATCAATTTGATTGATTAAATTTTCTGGAAAGAATTAGTCTTGGTCGAAATTTTAAGTTATGAATTTATAAATTTTTTGGTCAATAATTCGACTTCTTGAATATCATTCTTGAATTCTTGAATTATTGATGCAAGGCTTATTTTTCAAGAAGGCATGTTAAATTGCACAAACCCTAATTGAACACAATTAAAATCGTTTTTTTGTGTGTGTGTCGTTGTATGATGATCGTGTATGTGTAGATATATGAATTGTTCATGTATGAGTATGGTGTTGGATATGGCTCTAGGTCTTTTTTTTGGTAAATATGGCCTGCGTGTCGTCTCCCTAAATTCTTGATGTAATTTTCTTTTCTCACCTCACTCCCCTAATATGTTTAAATGAGGTTTCCCAATGTAATTTTCTTTTTCCTTTTAGAAAGATTCTCTCATTGGCTTGAGGGAATTTAGGGTAGATGAGCCATATCTAAACACGGTCACTGTATGCATTTAGTTTTGTATGTGATGCAAATGGCGCTAGATGCATGATTAGAGGTCGCGATTTTAACATGCCAAATTTTATATATTTACGCACAACCACGTATACGATACGAGCGTAGGATTTTGTATGAGATACAAAATTCGTGCATGTTTTTATATGTATATGATACATGGGGGCAAACACTTGGCACACTCGTTTAATTTTAAAATTGGATTTAAAATTGAACCAAAAACGGAACCTAAAATAAAAATTGAACCCTTATAAAATCTTGTTTTAATGCCATCAATAAAACACCCAGTTAAAATCTTGATTATTGTGGAGCGGTGATAGCCCAAGCTACACGCATCTACTTTTATCATGAGGAGACACGGGTGAATGGAAGATTCAACGCAATGCCTTATTGAAGTCTTGGTTTATTGGATGCGGTGATAGCCCAAGCTACACGTGTTTAATGGGCCTTGATGATATAGGGTTGGGCTTTCGCCTCGTTGTTTTGAGCTTGGCCATTCACAAGTATTATACGATGATACAGTCCCATAATAAGTATCATAAACATGCCATAATAAGTATCATACGATGATACAGTCCCATAAAGATCTAAGAGTCACATATGATGTGATTGGTAAAGAGTTACCTACCTAAATAACCTAAGGTTGCATGATCACCCAAGCGATGGTAAACTTTGGTGAAATATGGTTCTTAGCCACTAATAATAATTTTGCTGGGTTTTATAAAATGGTGAACCTTTTTGCTAATTAACTTTCATATCTTAATTGTAGAATCAATGGCAAAAAATAGTTCAGCATTATCACTGCGATCTATCCTTGAGAAGGATAAGTTAAATGGGACGAACTTCCTTGATTGGTTTCGAAATTTGAGAATTGTTCTCCCCAAGAAAGGAAGCTTTATGTCCTAGAAAACCCTCCCCCTGAAGAGCCTACCAACGACGGTCCAAGAGCTCAAAGAACTGCTTATGAGAAGCACTTCAATGACTCTGTGGACGTTGCTTGCATGATGGTTCAGAAAAACAGGGGAAAGGGAAGGGCAAAAGAAAGAGGAAGGGTAAAGACCCGGTTGGTGAGACCAAGCCAAGGGACAAGCCTAACCCACAACCTGCCAAGAAGGCGAAGCCTTCAAGGGATGTGATTTGCTTTTTCTACCAAATGTCAAGACATTGGAAAAGGAATTACAAATTGTATTTGGAAGATCAAAAGAAGAAGAAGAGCGGTGAGGTCTCTACTTCTGGTATCTTCGTTATAGACGTTCACTTTTCTACTTTAACCACTTGGGTATTAGATACAGCATGTGGTTCTCACATTTGTACAAATGTGGAGGGTCTTAGAGACAGTAGAAAGTTGGACAGAAGCGAGGTGGACCTACGTGTGGGCAATGGAGCAAGAGTTACTACTGTTGCTGTGGGAACGTACGAGCTTGTTTTGCCCTCTGGGCTTATTTTCATTTTAAATAATTGTTATTATGTACCTTCATTGAGTTTGAACATATTTCCCTTTCATATTTGGATAAGGAAGGTTTTACATGTGTAAACGGCAATGGAAGGTGTTCTATTTATAAAGACAATGTTTTATTTGCTTATGGTGATTTGCAAGATAATCATTACGTCTTAAAATTAGAATGACAACACGATAACAATATCTATAACATTGATACCAAAAGGATTAAGATTAACGAATCAAATCCTACGTACCTTTGGCATTGTCGTTTAGGCCATATAAACGAGAAGCGCCTAGAAAAGCTCCATAAAGATGGACTTCTAAGCTCATTTGATTTTGAATCATATGATGCTTGCGAATCTTGTTTAATCAGTAAAATGACGAAGGCTCCCTTCACTGGACACAGTGAGAGAGCACCTAACTTATTGGGAATCATACATAGTGATGTATGTGGACCCATGAGTACTCAAGCTAGGGGTGGCTACTCATACTTCATAACGTTCACTGACGACTTCAGTAGGTATGGCTATGTCTACCTAATGAAGCACAAGTCAGAGTCTTTTGAAATGTTCAAAAGATTTCAAAGTGAAGTAGAGAACCAACTTGGCAAGAAAATCAAAGTCCTTCGATCCGATCGAGGAAGCG
Organism: Chamaecrista fasciculata; assembly: GCA_003254925.1. Lineage (NCBI taxonomy): Eukaryota > Viridiplantae > Streptophyta > Magnoliopsida > Fabales > Fabaceae > Chamaecrista > Chamaecrista fasciculata. Next base: position 38,478 of record QANZ01042765.1, read on the forward strand.
AGTATTTGAGCCAAGAGATTATTGATCATCTTAGAAGTTGTGGGATAGTCTCACAACTTACCCCTCCTGGAACTCCACAGTGGAATGGTGTTTCTGAGAGGAGGAATCGGACTTTATTAGATATGGTCCGATCTATGATAAGTCAAGCTGATCTTCCGCCATCCTTTTGGGGGCATGCTCTAAAAACTGCTGCGTTCACACTTAACCGTGTTCCGTCTAAGGCAGTTGAGAAGACACCATATGATATATGGACTAGGAATAGGCCCAGTTTGTCTTACCTCAAGGTTTGGGGATGTGAAGTTTATGTTAAGCAACAGCCTAACAATAAACTGTCTCCCAAATTTCTAAAGTGTTTATTTGTGGGATACCCCAAGGAAACAAGGGGGTATTATGTCTACTACCCATCTGACAACAAAGTGTTTGTAGTCAGAAGTGGATTCTTTTTGGAAAAGGATTTTGTCTCCAAAAGAGACAGTGGGAGTAAGATAGATCTTGAAGAGGTTCATGATCCACAAGACACTCTAGAGGCGCAGATAGAAACTAGAGAAGAGCCACAAGACGTTGTGGAAGCTCCTCTAGTATCACAAGGACCACGAAGGTCTGATAGAACACGTTCTCAACCTCAAAGATATGGATTTTTGATGTCTGAGAACAAGGATGTGTTGCTCATGGAGCATGGTGAGCCTACCACCTATCAAGAAGCTATTGTGGGTCCCAACTCTGGAAAATGGGTTGAAGCCATGAAGGCAGAGATGCAATCCATGTACGACAATAAGGTATGGACCTTAGTCGATCCACCTGAAGGTGTAAAAGCCGTAGTGTGAAGTGGGTTTTCAAGGAGAAAACTGACATGGATGGCAACGTTAATGTCTTTAAGGCCAGGCTAGTTGCAAAGGGGTTCACTCAACGTCATGGTATTGACTATGATGAAACGTTTTCCCCAGTTGCAATGGCCAAGTCCATTAGGATCCTCCTTGCAATAGCCGCATATTATGACTATGAGATATGGCAAATGGATGTCAAAACAACACTCCTTAATGGAAGGCTGCCCGAGGATGTGTACATGACACAACCTGAGGGGTTTGTATGTCCAGAGGAACCAGAGAAGGTGTGCAAATTTCAGAGATCCATTTATGGATTGAAGCAAGCATCCCGGAGTTGGAATCATCGTTTTGATGAGGTAGTCAAAGAGTTTGGCTTCTTACAAAACCCTGATGAGCCTTGTGTTTACAAGAAGGTTAGTGGGAGAACGATTGTGTTCTTGGTGCTTTATGTCGATGACAAATTGCTCATTGGAAATGATGTTTCTACCTTGGAGATTGTGAAATCTTGGTTGGGAAAATCATTCTCGATGATGGACATAGGAGAAGCAGCTTATATTCTAGGCATCAAGATCTATAGAGATAGATCTCGAAGGCTTCTTGGATTGAGTCAGAGTACATACTTGGATAAGGTACTGAAACGGTTCAGTATGCAGGATTCCAAGAAGGGATTCATACCGATGAATCATGGTTTAGTCTTGAGCAAGAATCAGTGTCCCAAGACACTTGATGAGCGAGGGCGTATGAGTGGCATCCCTTATGCTTCGGCAATAGGGTCAATCATGTATGCCATGTTGTGTACTCGACCAGATGTGTCGTTTGCCCTGAGTATGACGAGCCAGTTCCAACAAGACCCTGGTGAGGATCATTGGACCGCTGTAAAAAACATCCTTAAGTACTTGAGAAGGACTAAGGATGAATTCTTGGTTTATGGTGGAACTGATGAAGAGCTATGTGTAATTGGTTACTGTCGGGGAATTCAGGGGCGCCTAAACGCAGCGGAAGCAAAACATAGAAATCAAAACTTTAAAACAAAACGCGCAAAGGTCCAGAATTCCCGAACGGATCCGCTAGCTGAATTTAAAACCTTTAGATAGTGGTATACCTCACGAGTTTCAATCGGTTTGGTTGTACGGGGCGCGTCCTAGAAGTCCACCTGATGCGTCCTTCCTCCGCCGGTGATCCACACGAACAGTTTTGGAGATGCCTAGGTGCTAGCCTCCTTCACTTCTCCAAGTGAATCAGGGACCTTTATCTACGGTGTTCTTTAATTCAAGAACTCTTCTTGAATTCTCGAAGAACAATATGGCGCCTGTATCAAGAATCCAATTCTTGATCCCACACAACCTTCTCACACAAAACTAAACTCCTTTAGAGTGCTGCGCCACTTTCTCTCTCTAGAAACTAGGTTGCGATTTTCTCTCTCCTCACCAAGAGCAAAAATCGAATTTTTCTCTCTTAAGAAGAACTAGGCTGAAGTCGATTTTCTAAGTGTGCATGGCCTCTCCTTTAGTCGACTTAGGCTTCCTTATATAGGGTTTGGGGACTTTGATAATTATAATTAGGGAATCCCTATATTATAGGATTATCAATTTATAAAATCATGACATCTCCATATCATAATTTTATGACTTGAATTCATATTTAAAATATTACCATAATATTTAAATTTGGATTCAAAATGCAATCTTGGAGAATCAAATTGGAAGATCAAATCTTCCAAGATATTCCCAAGCCATGCGCCTCCCCTCTTCAAATCTTGTTGGAATTTAATAAATTAAAATAAAAATCCTAACTCTTAGGAAGTTATAACTAACTTGTTATTTTCCAACAATATTGATTTAAAGTATTACCTTAATATCTTTAACTCAATCTTTTTGAATCTTGAATTCTAGTTTATAATTGAATTAAAATATTACACTAATATCTTTAATCCAATTTAAGCTAGAATTCGAATTCCCTATTAATTATTGAATTAAAATATTACCTTAATATATTTAATTCAATCATTTGAAATCTAGATCAAACCTTTGAATTCAAATGTCAAGCCATGATTTTAATTAATAAAATATTTTTATTAATTAAATTTCCTCTGCATATATGAGGCGCCAACCTCATCCTATTTTTCCCAATATTAGTGAATTTAATAAATCAATAATTTCCTAACTCTTAGGAACCTTATCCAATTTATTATTCCCTAATATTAAAAATAGAATTATAATTGTAAATAGACTAATCCAATTATCTATTTAACAATTATCATATATATATATTTAAATTTGTCCCACAAATTCAAATATTATATCTGTAGATATTTATTTAAGGCAAGGCTTCATGTCCCAATACAATCGATTATGTCTTAAACGGTGTCACTAACGTGACCCACGAATTAACCCTAATTCGTGTCCCAGCTTGGCATCTGGTTCCTGCTCGTGTGTGACCCAGCAAGCCATCTCCATGACTCACAAGTCGAGAGCAGACTCTAGCAAGCAATCACGACTACCCAAAATACGTGAGTTATCGTTTAACCCCGAAAAGACTTAACCTTAGTACCACCTTATCTTAATCCCTTTTTGTCCTACGATATTTTGGTCATGGATTAGGCATGGGAAAGTCATCCATAATCCAAACCTCAACTTTCTCGATTCCCTGAGTAAGTCTCAATTACCAGTGTGACCACACATTCCTTGGATAGACTCATCGAGGGGCCCAGTTAAATATCTCTCATCTCTATGAGGGACAAAATTCCATCTAGGTCAACCACATTCCTTAGCACGACAATCAACCAAACCCGCACTCAGCCCTTATGGTTGCCTTGTTACGGGCAACGTTAGACTAAGCCAAAGTTTGACAACTGCAACGCCGGAATAATCAAGACCTCAGGTCTAAGGGCATCGTGACAGGTGTACAGGAGAGACCAGCTAATGACTGAAACCCATGCAGAACTCTCCGGGTCGGTCCAGCAATTTGTAACTCCTTACACAATTGCACCATGACTCTCGTCCCAGCATCTAGTGCATGCATCTCTATGCACCGAGGTCAGGCTGGTCTTAGTTCATTTCAAGTTCCCACTTGAATGAGCGACCAGGGACAGTTTAGATTAATTATCTCATAATTAATCAAGGACTGTTATCATAGTAAACATGCTAATAATATGATAACCATTAATTTATCACCATAAATTAATTAATATGTTCCAAACATATTTATAAAATGATTGGCCCTAGGGCACAATCTCCAGCAAACTCCAACTTGCACTAGGCACAATCATTAATCAAATTGTTCCTACTCCTAGGAACATCCATTAATGTGTCTAATTCCCTTTTGACGTTACATGATAGTCATGTAAGACCTGTGCTGGGGTTTCGTAAGAGGACTGGCAAAATATCCTCGACTGCTACTTTTCATATCTTGATATCACCATCTCTAGGTGATCATATCTGAGTATATCACTGTCGGAACGTCAGTGGGGAACCCCTTCCCGTTTTGGTGACTTCCTGTCTCTACAGGGTGACAACCAAGCATACTTCAGAAACTAGTTTTTACAGTCTGCGTCTCCACGCGACTAACCCATCTTTGTAGAATCAGCAATCGTGCTCCGCTTGAAACCATTCCAACTCACGATGCCTCTGTTCAGGGAATACATATTTCAATACTGCGATCAATCTTGGTTGGCTTAAAAATGGGCACCTGTGTAACCACCTACACATTAATTCTACCATAAACCAAGAATTTTGTCCTTAGTGCTTCTCAAGTACTTGAGGACCTTTATGACAGCTTTCCAGTGATCCTCAACAGGGTCACAACTCGTCATACTCAGGGCAAATGACATATTGGGTCTAGTACAGCATGATGGATCCTATTGCCGAAGCGTAAAGGATGCCACTCATGCGTCCTTGCTCATCATGTGTCTCAAGAGACACTGATTCTCGCCAAGGACCAATCCCTGATTCATCGGCATGAATCCCTTCTTGAAATCTCGCATACTGAACTCCTTCAGTATCTTATTCAAGAACGTACTTTTGACTCAATTTAAGAAGCCCCCTGAGAACTATCTCCATAGATCTCAGCTTCTTTTATATCCTTCATTGAAAGTGATTTATCTATCTAAGATTCACAATCTTCAAGATAGTAATGTTACTTCCAATTAGCCATATGTCAGCGACATATAGCACCAAGAATGCAATCGCGCTCCCAGTAAACTTCTTGTAAACACAGGACCTATCAAGGTTTCGTATGAAGCCAAACTCCTTTGGCGCCTTCATCAAAACAATGATAAAAGCTTCTTGATAGGTGGTGGGCTCACCACGCTTCTAGAGCAACACATACCTGCTCTCAATGACCAAAGATCCCCATCCTTGTGATTGAGAACGTGTTCTATCAGAACTTAGTTTTCCTTATGTTTTAGAGGAGATCCCACAACACCTTGCGGATCTTCTCTAGTTTCCGTCTGTGCCTCTGAAGTGTCTTGTGGATCTGGAACTCCTTCAAGATTCATCTTACTCACACTGTTTCTTTTGGAAACAAAGAATTCCTTTCTAAAAGGTATTCACCTCTGACTACAAACAATTTGTTGTCAGATGGGTAGTAGATTCGATATCCCCTTTGGGGTATCCCACAATTATGTACTTGAGAGTTTTGGGAGACAGTCTATTGTTAGCCCATTGCTTAACATAAACTTAATGTCCCCAAATTTGTGACAAGACACTATAGGACTGCTCCCATTCCATATCTCATATGGTGTCTTCTAGACGAAATGGTTAAGTGTGAAGTCAGCAGCTTCTAGAGCACACCCCCTTTTAAGGATGGCGGAATATCTGTTTGAGTCATCCTAGATCGAACCATATCTAATAGGGTTTGATACCTCTTCTCGGAAACACCATCCACCATGGGGTTTCAGAAAGAGCTAGTTGTGAGACTATTTCTCAGCTCCTAAGATGATCAATAAATCTTGACTCAAATTCTTGTCCTCTCGATCAAATCGAAGGACCTTGATTTTCTTGTCAAGTTAGTTCTCTACTTCGCTTTGAAATCTCTATTTCAAAAGACCCTGACTGATGATTCATTAGGTAGCCGTAGTTCTACCTATTGGAGTAGTTAGCAAGAGTCACTACCTTCAGCTTGGGTACTTATGGGTCCACATACATCATCTATGCATGATCCCCACTAAGTCAGACATTCTATTACCGTGGTCAGTAAGAGAAACGCCTTTTGTCATTTTCCATTTAAACAAGGGCTCGCAAGCATCATATGATTCAAAATCAATTGAGCTTTAGAAGTTCATCTCTATGAAGCTTCTCAAGGCGCTTTCTCGTTTGTATGGCCTAAACGACAATTGCCAAAAGTATTTATAGGATTAGATTCGATAATCTTTAATCCTTTCGTATCGATGTTATAAATATTGTTATCGTTCTAGTTTTAAGACATAATGATTATCTTTGCAAATCATATAAGAAAATAAACATTATTTTATAAAATAGAACACCATTCTTTAACGTCTACACATATAAAATCTTCCTTATCTATATAAGGAGGAAAAACAATGTTTGAACCTTAAAGAATGTTCATAACAATAAACTTAGCCCGATAGGGGCAATCCCAAGCTCATATGTTCCTTCAGCAGCAATAGCAGCAACCTTTGCCCCACTGTCCACTTCTAGGTCCATCTCGCTTCCGTTCTGGTTTTCTACTGTCTGCGAAGACCCTGCACATCAAATGTGAGAACCACATGCCGTATCCAATACTCAAGTGGTTTAAGTAGAAAAAGAACTTTTATAACAAAGATACCTGAAGTAGAGGGCTCAACGCACTTCTTCTTCTTTTGATCTTCCCAATAGTATTTGCACTTTCTCATCGCGTGTCTTGACACTTGACAAAAAGAGCAAAATACTTCCTCTGAGGGCTTTGCCTTCTTGGCAGGTTCTTGGTGAGGGTCGTTCTCTGGCTTGGTCTCACCATCCAGGTCGGTTCCCTTCCTGTTTCCTTCGCCCTTTGATTTCCTTTCCTTCTTCTGACTCATGGATGCCTCAACTGACTTGAGTATCCCATGCAGCTCAGAAACTGATTTCTCCGTTCCTCTCTTGTAAAAGCTTATGATAAAGGGGTCATAGCTTTTGGGCAGTGAGCACAGGATCACACCTGTCGCAAACTCTGGAGGAATGGGAAATCCCAGCCTATCAAGGTGATCTATGTACCCTCTCACCTTCATGACATGGTAACCAACAGATGCACCTTCAGCCATTTTGCAAGACATGAGTACCTTAGTGGTCTCATATCTATCTTGCTTGATCTGGTATCGGAATATTTCCTTGAGACGTGTTATCATCTCATATGACATCAATGTATCCAAGCCCTCATGCAGCTCAGGAATCATTGTGTCCACCATCAGGCAAGAGACCTCCAGCGAGTCATTAAAGTGCTTCTCGTAAGCCCTCCACTCAACTCCTGAAGCGCCCTCGGCAGGCTCCTTAGGAATAGGTTTATCCAGAACATAAAGTCTCCTCTCATGGGTGAGAACAATTCTCAGATTACGAAACCAATCGAGAAAGTTTGTTCTGGTCAGCTTATCCTTCTCAAGGATAGGTCGCAGTGAAAATGTTGAACTATTAATTGCCATTTGATTCTACAATTTAAAATATGAAAGTTTAATTAGCAGAATAAAATACATCCACCATTTTATAAAACCCAGTAAAATTTATTATTAGTGGCTAAGACCCACATTTCACCAAAGTTTACCGTCGCTGGGAGCGATCATGCATCCTTTGGTTATTTAGGTAGGTAACTTCTTACCAATCACATCTCTATGTGACTCTTAGATCCTTATGGGACTGTATCATCGTATGATACTTATTATGGCATGTTTATCCCATCTAACGCCTTGAGGTCCAAAACCGTTTTGATAACCCCATTAAGTCATACGGTAAAACGTGTGAGTGGTTAGGTTCAAAACAACGAGGCATGAGCCCAATCCCATATCGTCAAGGCCCAACTAAACACGTGTCGCTGAGGGCGATCACCGTATTTAAAGAACCAGGATTTCAATAGGCGTCGTGTTTGAAAATCCCATTCACTCATGTCTCCTCAAGGTCAAGGCAGATACGTGTCGCTGAGGGCGATCACCGCTCTACGATGAACAAGATTTTGACAGGGTGTTTTAGCGACGGCATTAAGACAAGATTTTCTAAAAGAGTTTAACTTTGTTTAATAAAAGGTTCCGATTTTGTTGTTTAATTCTAAAACTCCTTTTAAAATTAAACGAGTCATGCCAAATGTTTATTACCCCATGTATCTCATACATATAAACATGTGCCCGGATTTTGTATCATATACAAAATCCCACGCTCGTATCGTATACGTGGCTATAGCGTAATATTTAAATTAGCATGTTAAAATTTCGCACCCTAAGCATACATCTAGCGCATCACATACAAACTAAATGTAAAACATAAACCGTGCTTAGATTTGGCCCATCTACCCTAGAATTCTCCCAAGCCAATGAGATAACTTTTCTAAAAGAAAAATAAAATTACACGTGAATAAACCCCAGTTACATTGAGGTATAAACTTGAAAGTAAAATTACATAAGAGTAGAGGGATACGACACGCAGGCCGTATTTACCGAAATAAACCTCCTAGAGCCATATCCAACACCACACAATTCAAATATGAAAAATTCATACAATTATGTCAAACACGGCATACAACACATATATTAAAACTCCTTTTAAGATTGTGTTTAATTTAGGGTCTGTGCAATTTTAACATGCCTTTCTTGAAATTAGGCCTATTATCAATAATTATAAAATTCAAGAATTCAAATTATTGATCCCCAAAATTTATAAAATTAATAATTTTAATAAATTTTAGCCACCTTTATAATATTATAATTAAAACACTTTTAATTATAATTATATACAGGATTTTCGATTTTGGCCTTAAAATTCAAGAAACTTATCTAAATCAATCTCATTGATTTCCTTATGTATCACATACATAAATTTGCACCTTAGATTGTTAAATCAACTTTTAAAAAAAAGTTCGGTGGATCTTTTGTAAAACCAAAAACGGTGATTGAAAGCGGTAAACACACATATCATACATCATATGTACACATAAACAGTTTTAAATCCAAGGACTAGCGTGGCTCTGATACCACTGTCGGGGAATTCAGGGGCGCCTAAACGCAGCGGAAGCAAAACATAGAAATCAAAACTTTAAAACAAAACGCGCAAAGGGCCAGAATTCCCGAACGGATCCGCTAGCTGAATTTAAAACCTTTAGATAGTGGTATACCTCACGAGTTTCAATCGGTTTGGTTGTACGGGGCGCGTCCTAGAAGTCCACGTGATGCGTCCTTCCTCCGCTGGTGATCCACACGAACAGTTTTGGAGATGCCTAGGTGCTAGCCTCCTTCACTTCTCCAAGTGAATCAGGGACCTTTATCTACGGTGTTCTTTAATTCAAGAACTCTTCTTGAATTCTCGAAGAACAATATGGCGCCTGTATCAAGAATCCAATTCTTGATCCCACACAACCTTCTCACACAAAACTAAACTCCTTTAGAGTGCTGCGCCACTTTCTCTCTCTAGAAACTAGGTTGCGATTTTCTCTCTCCTCACCAAGAGCAAAAATCGAATTTTTCTCTCTTAAGAAGAACTAGGCTGAAGTCGATTTTCTAAGTGTGCATGGCCTCTCCTTTAGTCGACTTAGGCTTCCTTATATAGGGTTTGGGGACTTTGATAATTATAATTAGGGAATCCCTATATTATAGGATTATCAATTTATAAAATCATGACATCTCCATATCATAATTTTATGACTTGAATTCATATTTAAAATATTACCATAATATTTAAATTTGGATTCAAAATGCAATCTTGGAGAATCAAATTGGAAGATCAAATCTTCCAAGATATTCCCAAGCCATGCGCCTCCCCTCTTCAAATCTTGTTGGAATTTAATAAATTAAAATAAAAATCCTAACTCTTAGGAAGTTATAACTAACTTGTTATTTTCCAACAATATTGATTTAAAGTATTACCTTAATATCTTTAACTCAATCTTTTTGAATCTTGAATTCTAGTTTATAATTGAATTAAAATATTACACTAATATCTTTAATCCAATTTAAGCTAGAATTCGAATTCCCTATTAATTATTGAATTAAAATATTACCTTAATATATTTAATTCAATCATTTGAAATCTAGATCAAACCTTTGAATTCAAATTTCAAGCCATGATTTTAATTAATAAAACATTTTTATTAATTAAATTNGTACTCAGCCCTTATGGCTGCCCTGTTACGGGCAACGTTAGACTAAGCCAAAGTTTGACAACTGCAACGCTGGAATAATCAAGACCTCAGGTCTAAGGGCATCGTGACAGGTGTACAGGAGAGACCAGCTAATGACTAAAACCCATGCAGAACTCTCCGGGTCGGTCCAGCAATTTGTAACTCCTTACACAATTGCACCATGACTCTCGTTCCAGCATCTAGTGCATGCATCTCTATGCACCGAGGTCAGGCTGGTCTTAGTGCATTTCAAGTTCCCACTTGAATGAGCGACCAGGGACAATTTAGATTAATTATCTCATAATTAATCAAGGACTGTTATCATAGTAAACATGCTAATAATATGATAACCATTAATTTATCTCCATAAATTAATTAATATGTTCCAAACATATTTATAAAATGATTGGCTCTAGGGCACAATCTCCAGCAGTTACACAGATGCCAGTTTTAAAACCGACCAAGATGATTTTAAATCGCAGTCTGGATACGTGTTTCTCCTGAACGGTGGCAGCGTGATTTGGAAGAGTTCCAAGAAGGGTACGATTGCTGATTCTACAACAGAGGCTGAGTATATAGCAGCATTAGATGCGGTGAAGGAGGCTGTATGGATTAGGATGTTCATTGCCGAGCTTGGTGTGGTTCCTGTTGGGAATTGTAGCCGCCTAACGTAGCGGAAGCAAATATAAAATTAAAATAAAACACGCAAGGTCCTAAAATTCCCGAACGGATCCGCTAGTAGAATTTAAAACTTTTAAGATAATGGTATACCTCACGAGTTTCAATCGATTGGTTGAACAAGGCGTGTTCCAGGAGTCCACTCGCAGCGTCCTCCCTCTGCCGGTAGTCCACACGAACAGTTTCTTCGGGCACCAAGGTGCTAGCCTTCAGTTCTTTTCTCCAAAAGAATCAGGGACCAATCTACAGTGTATTTGAACTCAAGAACTCCTTCTTGATTCAAACTCCAAAAGTGGCGCAATGGAGAATTCTCCACAAGAACTCTTCTTGTTTTTCCTTCTCTCACAAACCCTGATTTTTGGCAACCACAAATCGAATTGCCTAGCTCTTAGGCCAAGTCGATTTTACCCTCTCAACTCTTGAGAACCAAAAATTTCCTCACTTGGAACCTAGGGTTTTGAAGGAGGCGATTTTTCTATCTCTCTCAACAAGGAGGACGAAAATTGCACAAATGAATTCTCTTTCATGGCTTAGGCCCATAGGCGCCTAGCCTATTAGGTTTACATATATATATATATAATTATATTTAGAGCATTATTATAATTCTAAATTATAATAATATGACTTTCATGACTTGAATTTCAAATTATAATATTACCATAATATTTAATTTAAATTCATATCGTAATCTTAGAGAATCAATTTGAGAGATCAAATCTCCCCAAAAGATACTCTAAGATGGCGCCATATTGCTCTAAATTATCCTTGGAATTTTATAAATCAAAAAACCTTCCTAACTCTTAGGAAGTCATGATTCTCCAAAGATCCTGATTTGAGATCTCATCAAATCTTTTGAATTCAAATCTTTTGATATCTCCATCAAATCTTTTGAATTCAAATTCATGAATTAATAAAACAATTTTATTAACTTAAAATGCTAAAAGAGGCGCCACCCTCATGCCAATATTAGGGAATTTTATAATTCAATAATTTCCTAACTCTTAGAAACCTTATCTGAATTATTTTTCCTTAAATATTTTAATTGTAAATAATTAATCCCCATTAATTATTTAACAATTATTATATTTAAATTTGTCTCACAAATTTAAATGCTTCACAACTGTAGATCAATTAAGACAAGACATAATGTCCCAGACATTTCCTCTGTGTCTTAAATCGTGTCACCGGAGTGACCCACGAATTAACCCTAATTCGTGTCCCTTTTAAACGGTGTCCTGTTCCTGCTCGTGTGTGACCCAGCACGCCCCACGTGAAGTTGGCAATAAGTCATCTCCATGACCTACAAGTCGTGAGCGGACTCTAGCAAGCCATCACGACTACCCAAAACACGTGAGTTATCGTTTTTTTACCAAAACCGACTTAACCTTAGTACCACCTTGTCAAAGACCCTATTGTCACACGATATCTTGGTCATGGATTAGGCACAGGAAAGTCATCCATAATCCAAACCTCAACTTTCTCGATTTCCTGAGTAAGTCCCAAATCCCAGCGTGGCCACGCATTTTCCTGGACAGACTCATCGAGGGCGCCAGTTAGATATCTCTCATTTAACGAGGGACAAAATCCCATTTTGGCCAATCCACATTCCTCAGCACGGCAATCAACCAGACCCGTACTTAGCCCTTATGACTACCTTGTTACGGGCAGCGTTAGATTAAGCCAAAGTCTGACAACTGCAACGCCGGAATAATGATGACCTCAGGTCTAAGGCGTCGTGACAGGTGTACAGGAGAGGCAAGCTGATGACTAAATCCATGCAGGACTCTCCGGGTCAGTCCAGCAACTCGTAACCACCTTACGTAATTGCACCATGACTCTCGTCCCAGCATCTAGTGCGTGCATCTCATGCACCGAGGTCATGCTGGTCTTAGTTCATTTCAAGTTCCCACTTGAATGAGCGACCAGGGACAGTTTAGATTAATTATCTCACAATTAATCACGGACTGTTATTATAGTAAACATCCTAATAATATGATAACCATTAATTTATCTCCATAAATTAATTGATATGTTCTCAACATATCTATAAAATGATTGGCCCTAGGGCACAATCTCCAACAGTTCCAACCATTGTTGATCCTATAACCTTGCATTGTGACAATAGTGGTGCTATTGCACAAGTCAAGGAGCCCCGGTCCCACCAAAGGACCAAACATATACTCAGACGTTACAACCTTGTTAGAGAGATGGTTGACAGAGGTGATGTCAAGATATGTAAAGTAGCAGTCGAGGATAATGTTGCCGATCCTCTTACGAAACCTCTAGCACGGGTCGTACATGACCGCCATGTAACGTCGATGGGGATTAGACACATTGATCAATGTACCTAGTGTAGGAACAGTTGGATTAATGATTGTACCTAGTGCAAGTAGGAGTTTGATTGAGATTGTGCCCTAGGGCCAATCATTTTATATGTATGAACATATTATTTGATTAATTTATGGATGATAAATTATGTCGTTATCATATTATTAGCATGTTTACTGTGATAACAATCCCTGATTAATTATGTGATAATTATTCTAAACTTTCCCTGGTCGATTTTTCACGTGGGAACGTGAATGAACTAAGACCAGCATGACTTCGGTGTATGGAGATACACGCATGAGATGCTTTACGAGAGTCATGGTGCAATTATGTAAGGGGTTACAAGTTGCTGGACCGACCCGGAGAGTCCTGCATGGGTTTAGTCATGAGCTAGCCTCTCCTGTACACCTGTCACGATGCCCTTAGACCTGAGGTCTTGACTATTCCAGCGTTGTAAATGTCGAACTTTGGCCTAGTCCAACGTTGCCCGTAACAGGGTAGCCATACAGGCTAGGTACGGGTTTGGTTGTTTACCGTGCTGAGGAATGTGGTTGACCAAGAAGGAATTTTGTCCCTCATTAGGTTGAGAGATATTTTACTGGGCCCCTCAATGAGTCTGTCCAAGGAATGTGTGGCCACACATGGAAATGGGACTAACTCAAGGAATCGAGAAAGTTATGGTTTGGATTAAGGATGACTTTCCTGTGCCTTATCCAAGACCAAAATATCGTGTGACAATGGGGATTATGACAAGGTGGTACTAAGGTTAAGTCGTTTATGTTAAAGTGGTAACTCACGTGTTTGATGGAGATTGTGCCCTAGGGCCAATCATTTTATATGTATGAACATATTGATTGACTAATTTATAGATGATAAATTGAGTCGTTATCATATTATTAGCATGTTTACTATGTTAACAATGCATGATTAATTATGTGATAATTATTCTAAAATTGTCCCTGGTCGATTATTCATGTGGAAATGTGAATGAACTAAGACCAGCATGACTTCGGTGTATGGGGATACATGCATACGATGCTTTACGAGAGTCATGGTGCAATTATGTAAGGGTTACAAGTTGCTGGACCGACCTGGAGAGTCCTGCATGGGTTTAGTCATGAGCTAGTCTCTCCTGTACACCTGTCACGATGCCCTTAGACTTGAGGTCTTGACTATTTCGGCGTTGTAGGTACTGAACTTTGGCCTAGTCCAACGTTGCCCGTAGCAGGGTAGCCATACAGGCTAGGTATGGGTTTAGTTGCTTGTCGTGGTGAGGAATGTGGTTGACCAAGATGGAATTTTGTCCCTCATTAAGTTGAGAGAAATTTAACTGGGCCCTCGATGAGTCTGTCCAAAGAATGTGTGGCCACACAGGGAAATGGGACTAACTCAAGGAATCGAGAAAGTTATGGTTTGGATTAAGGATGACTTTCCTGTGCCTTATCCATGACTAAAATATCGTGTGACAATAGGGATTAAGGCAAGGTGGTACTAAGGCTAAGTCGTTTGGCATTAAAGCGATAAACTCACGTGTTCTGGGTAGTCGTGATGGCTTGCTAGAGTTCTCTCTCGACTTGTGAGTCATAGGGATGGCTTGCTGCCAACTTCACGTGAAGCCTGTTGGGTCACACACGAGCAGGATCAAGATACCATAATAGGGACACGAATTAGGGTTAATTCGTGAGTCACTTTAGTGACACGATTTAAGACATAGTTCAATGTCTTAGGACATGAAATCTTGTCTTAAACAAAATCTACATTTGTAAATGGTATGCGACCGTTTGAATCAGATTAAGCATTTCACTCAAGTAGGAGTTGGGGGTAGTTTACGGCAGATCCATAACCTCAAAAAGCAAATGCTTATCCACAAGGGATTTTAAATGGTATACGACTATTTCAATTGTTGTAAGCATTGTAGTCAAGTGGGAGTTCGTGGTCAAGCATGTGGCAGACTTCGATATCCATCTTGAATGCTTACTTAGTGGGAATCCAAAAGGGATTATGAATAGTATGTGACTATTCTATGAAAATTGATGAGTCATGCATAGAAAGGTGTAGATATATTAGTTCTTTGTATGATGAGGGTGGTTGACCCCACTTCTCAAATGCAAAGACTGTCTATATCTACACTCGTCTTGTGTTGATTACAATTTTCAATAACCGTGTATTGTGTAATAAAGAACTGTGTAAATGTTAGCGTTTAGGATTGACTAATAGTGAAACTATAAAACCTGTAGTTGTGGATCTCCATTAGGGAGAGAAACAAAATAACGTTGTGGGATTAGATATGACATTTAGGAAAGTTCAATTCTTTTTAAGAGAAGGTATTGAAAATCTTAGGGTATGTCATACAATAGTCTCGTGGTGATGCTCGGAATGCGTTACCTTGTAGCACTTTTGAATGAAGTTGTGTCAATTCAAATATCATACCACCTTAAAGGCAATGGAGATCGCATTAGAGAGACCGATTTGGTGACATTGTGGCCACCAAACATAGGCAACTTACAATCAAGTTTGATGTCTCTAAGATGCACTCTGACAAGAGCATTGAGATGCATCAAAGGGAGAAAACAAACATGATTTGGGAGTATGTGTCAGCCTGAAGACTCCCAACTAGTAAGTAGTAAGTTCAAACTATTACTAGATCTCTTCCCTCCTCTTGGGAGCGCGTGTAGGTTATTTCAACCTCCATTGATATCATTAAATTTCTTGAATTTGATGAAATCAAACACTACATGGTGTTGAAGGATTAGTGGCATGAGGTTGCAAAATCCATCAAGCACATAGCCTAAGTGGTTGATGCTTCTTAGAGCACAAGGCTCCAAGAACAAGGACTATGGGTCCAAGAGATGTGGTGTTAGGAAGAGAAAGGCTAAGTGTAAGGTAAGTAGCCTCGGTTCTAAAGAGAAGCAAGAGAGGAAAGGAGGTTTTGACCAAGGTCAAATTGTGTTTGTGTCAAAAGGACATTACGCGCAAAATAGTTTGCGATGAATTTTTCTCTCACCCATGAGCATTAGTTCATGGAGTTACGTCCTCTGCCCAATGGGAGCAGAAGTATTCTTGAGGGAACAAAGCATCAATAAAGTAATGGAGATAGGCGCCTACAAACTCAAGTTGCGTAGCAGCCGCTCTTTGTCTTTATACATGCTATGTGTTCTAGATACTGAGCGGATCTCGTTGCGTGCTATCTCTTCGATTGAACTTAGGACTTAATGTGACCTGCTTGTTCATCATGACTCTATAGTGTTAGGTTTTGATTTTATGGCAATGGTTGTGTTGTGATGCACCTTGGATTACATTCACGTAGTTCAAGTAGTTGTTTTACTATGTCTTCTTTTGTAGTTGTAGTTGATATACCTGTTTAGAACAGGCGTGTAGGATGAGTTTACTTACTGGCAGAGGATAATTTGAGAGGACAAAATCCCAATGCCAATTTGTAAACATTTCCTTACAAACAAAGCAACTTGAAAACCATTAAGTCATTAAATCAGAAGTTTTGTCTTCATCAAATTCGTCCAGCGGACATCAGTAGTCCGACGAGTGTGTGAGGGCCAAGGCAAAGGGTCTTGTATTTTCTCACTATTGTGTGATGAAAAAGGAATAGTTAGATAGCTAACCATTTCAGACACTTCATAGCAAATTGGTTGCTTTAGAAGAAGGTTAAGTTGATAATGGCTTAGGTGGAAGTCACCATCAAGGAGATGTCTTACAAAATGCCTTTTGTGCTTAACCATTTGCCGTCTAATTCTGTGAGCACGGTTCCTTATGAGTACTACTTGGGTAAAAGACCTAATTAGAGTATGCTAAGACCATGAGGGTTCATAGCACAATTGATCCTTTCTAGTAGTGTGGGAAGCTTGTCCTTAGAGGCAAGTAGGTTATCTCGTTAAGATAGCTTGGTCATTCAAAAGGATACATCTTCATTAGCAAGGATGAAGACGCTGAAGTCACAGAATTTGAGTCTAAGGATTTAACGTTCCTTAAGACTAACTTTTCTAGCAAGGGAGATGGATTTTAGAATGTGCACCTCCGTTAAGAGGAGGATAATCAACAACACACCAGCCCTGCTAGTAAATGGTGGACTATAGCGATGAAAGAAAAGATGACAAAGTCTATAAGGACAGACCAAGTACAAGACTTGGTGGATCTACCTCGTGCTGTAAGGCATTTTGAGAACAAGCGTGCTCTCAAAGGTTAAGGGAGGTAGATGGGTCAATTGACCACTACTAGGCACATTACGCAGTGAAGAGGTTCACGCGATAAGAAGGTATCGAAAAGGACGAAGCCTTCTCGTTTGTTGTGTGGACAAAGTCTGATTCTAGCTTTGGTCTCCTGTTTGAGTCTGGGAGTACATCCGTTGGATGTCAAGACCACTTACTTGAATGACAACCTAGGCGAAGGATTTACATGCATGAGCATATAGATTTTGTGGCAAGAGGTTAGGAGCACAAATGTGCTAACTCCAGTGATCTTTCAACATCTCACACCTTCATCTAAACTCGTGGTAATTAACTACTTAGTCCATGTCAAGAAAGTTTAGAGTATTTCATTACCCTCACACCGTATGTAGAAGACATATGGTCAGCTAGAAACAACATATGAGCTGCTCCAACCATTTAAAATGGTTATCCTATCATCTTTTAAGATGAAGGAATGGGTTAGACAATGGGAGCCTGAGTTTATGGAGATCGCTCCAAGAATTACCTCACTTTGCCACAAGAATCCTAAATAGAAGAGATTCTTGGTAGATTCTTTGTGAAGGAATCTGAACCCTAGCGATGCCTTAGTAGAAAAGGCAAGAGTTAAGTCTTGCTTTGTGCCTTTAGACTAAGTCGTGGAGTCATGAAGATGAATTCCCACACGCGTGATTGGTAGCTTGAAGTACAATGAGGAGTGTACTCGCTCCAACGCACCTTTTGTAGTCGGCTTAGTAAGCCGTTATCAGTCAAATCTAGGACAGACATCTGTCTAGAGTTTTCTAAGGTACTTGTGGGGCACTGTTGACAATCAGTTGTTTTATCATAGTGACTTATGAGTCACACTGATGCTGATTGGTTAAAAGACTTGGATAAGTTGAAGTCCATGTCTGAGTGTATTTTCTAGCTAGGCATTAGGACGAAGTAAGAAATGTTCATGCATTTCTCTAACGTAGAGTTCGTTGCATGATGAGACTTGAATGTTTGGGATGATCTCATGTCACTTGGACATCGAAAACAAAGCCGACAATCCAGTGGTATTAGTCTCCTAGGTCAAACAGCTATGGTTTACACCAAGCAAGCCCAAGTACCATGGAAGGACGCAACACAACTTCGTATGAGACGTTGTTGCATAGTTATAAATTACCATGCGATATTAGTCTATGCACCAAGTAACCGTGGAGGGGGTTCTCACAAGATGACCCATGATGGAGCATTGGCTCTAACCCCTCTCAGTCCCATAGTGGTGGGTTGGCTGTATGGAGAATACAAGCTATAAAACTAGGGTTTTAGATACATTAGGCTATCATATCCCTACTCTAATCAAGGAAAAGATTCCTGAAGGGACATAGGTTCCCCAATGAACTCTTCATTGGTATCACCAACACTTAATAACATGTTTTGTGACATGTGAAATTTATAGGGTTGCATAGATTAAGGTAATTTAACAGAGTATATGTGTTAAACTTTATGTCATGAGCACGAGCTTTAGAAAAGCACTATTTCTTGATCATTAATAAGGTGTATTGCAAAGGCATACCTTTATTTTGTGTGAATCAAGAAGTAAGAATATTACACAATACGTAAAGTATGTCGTACAGGCTTGGGAGGTTGGCTCTCTCACACGAGCAACCGCCTTGGACACACAAGTGGTGTGGGCCAAGATGAGACTTGAATGTTTTTCCTCAACACCATGGTTGGATAAAGTGTGAATATCCAGAGGCAACTGAAAAGCGCTGAGTGTTGGACAAGAAAACACCAAATAAATAATAGATAAGTCGCCCTAGTAAGTGTACTAGGATGAGATCCACTAAGACAACGAGAAAGTCTTGTGATCGAATTATGAATCCCTGCTATTCATAATGTGATGGAGATTGTGCCCAAGGGCCAATCATTTATTTATGTGTTATTTGAACATATATATTTTTGATTAATTTATAGAGATAAATTATGTTGTTATCATATTATTAGCGTGTTTACTATGATAGCGTCCTTGATTGATTAATAAGATAATTAATCTAAAACTGTCCCTGGTCGATCATTCACGTGGGAACGTAAATGAACTAAGACTAGCATGACCTCGGTGTATAGAGATACATGCACTAGATGCTTCTCGAGAGCCATGGTGCAATTTTGTAAGGTTTACAAATTGCTGGACCGACCCGGAGAGTCCTGC
>QANZ01042775.1:36089-66071 GCA_003254925.1 Chamaecrista fasciculata
TTTAGAGTTTAGGTTTTAGGGTTTTTAATACTTTTAAGGACTAAATTGAAATGTTTGGAAGTGTTTTGGGACACTTTACAATTTTATTTTGAGAATTTGGGACTAAAATGAATGAAGATGATGAAAAATGTAAATCCAGGGACTGATTTGCTAGTTTACTCAATTTTTATGTTTAAAAATGTAAATCCAGTCATCATGCCAAGGGGGAAAAAAAATAAGAATGCCCAGTCATGATGCCACGTAATCAAGTCAGACAAAAAAAATGACACATAAGCAAAAAAAATTGCCACATGTGCATTGAGTCAAAATTGAGGGCATAATTGAAACGTTGGTTGCACATTGAGGGCATACCTGAACAAAATG
The DNA here is from genome assembly GCA_003254925.1 of Chamaecrista fasciculata. Lineage (NCBI taxonomy): Eukaryota > Viridiplantae > Streptophyta > Magnoliopsida > Fabales > Fabaceae > Chamaecrista > Chamaecrista fasciculata. Next base: position 36,453 of record QANZ01042775.1, read on the forward strand.
AAACGTTAAGGGCATAACTGAAAATCACTGCAAACGTTAGGGGCATGAAAGAGTGTTTTGCCTAACAAAAATTAAACGAAATTAGAATATAGACCGACAAGGTAACAATTTGAAATCTTTAAGATATTTAAAATAAAAAATAATAATTGAAAGACAAAAATATAATTAAACATTTTCTTTCGGGAGTACAAGAGTTTGACTTGTTTTAATGTAAAACTATCGCGAAACTCGTACAATACACGGTAAGTTCAATTCATATAATTATTATATAAATAAATAGATATAAACTTTATAATATGATACTAAATAATATATATGTGTAGCACAAAAAAGACTAAATAGTTGATGTTTGCAAAAAAGAAAAAATTATGGACCAAGATGTATATTTTTAATATTCAGGGACTAAATTATAATTCTGGAATAAATTTAATGACTAAAATGTAGAGTTTCTTTTTCAATTTCAGTATTGCATTTTGACCAAAAGTATATATAATTAAGAAATTACAGGTTTTGTGCCACTAAATTTGCCACATTTTGCTTGAATCCAAAAACTTTCAATAAATAGAGTGCCGGGTTCTAGCTGGTACGTTCTAGCTAGAATCCGACACTCTATTTATGGAAAGTTTTTATTTCAAACCAATTAAAACGTAAAAAAAGGAAAAAATAAAAAATAAAAGGAGGCATTTTGCTGCTACCACTGTACATTTCCCTCACAATTTTTTGTATAGACTATAGTGTCAAACTCGTGCAATACATGGTAAATTTAACTTATATAATTGTTATATAAATGTATAGATATGAACTCTGCAATATGATATTAAGCAATATATATGTGTGACACAAAAAAGATTTATAACACAAAATAATTTGCTCATGAGCTAATCCAAACAGACCTTAAATAGTTGATGTTTGCAAAAAAAAAAATCGTGGACCAAGTTGTATATTTTCAATATTTAGGGACTAAGTTATAATTTTGGAATAAATTTAAAGGCTAAAAAGTAATGCAAATACGAATTATATATAACATGATTTATATAAAATGAATTAATGTGAAATTTTGGAAAGGTTTTTAAGAAATGAGATGATAAATTTATGAAGTATGTAAATTGTCGAATGCTAAATGATACGAGGAGACTGTGTGCATACAACTTTATATAATATAATAGATAGATTTAGTAAGTAAGAAAATCTTGTGCAATAAATATGCATTTCATCTAAGAAAAATATCAAATACTATTTCGTGGAAGAAATGTGAGCTTGTATCAATATTTATATATTATTTTGTTTGAAAAGGTAAAATATTTAATATAAATGATTCTGTTATGAGATTTTGTTCATAACAAAATCATTTAAGAAGCATTATTATATATGATTTTATAAAAAGAGCCTCTCACTAAATATGATTTTATAAAAACAAAATATATTTTTTTTTGTAATTCTTAAGTTGATCACGTTTTTATCTATTTTTATGGTTATAAGCTGTTCATATGGTCTCTAATCCATTGATCTTATTTTGGCAAAAAAAACAAAAATCCATTGATCTTCTTAAACTAAGAAAGTTGTGCACATCCAATCATACCACGACAGTGATATATCATATATTTTTATTTTGTTTATTTTTTCTTATTTACTTTACTAATTTATATATATTTTATTTCGAGGACTAGAGTGTTCTGGAACATGATGTACATGTATTTGTAGCAAAAAGTAAATAAATAAATAAAGTAATAGGTATTAATATTATGTTATGTATGTATATTTCACCGTCAGTCTGGTCACTAATAATAGGTTAATTATGTTGAGCAATTAGAAATCCTGGGCTTTAGGAGGCATGGGAAATTTGTGCCAACATGCTGGACACAAATACAATTAGCACAAAATAAAAAATAAACCCTAAAGTTTAAAAGACGGAAAAAAATTCTTTTGTTGATTGTTTTAACATATTAGAAAAATTAATGTAAATTTCGTAGCCAAAATTGCATACTTAACTCGGCGCTGCAATAATGCAAAACAGCAAAAGAGTGAAATTTTTTAATACATTTATAGATACCATCTAATAAAAAAATCATTATGGCGTTATCAGCTTCTCTCAATTATTATATTATTTAACAATAAAAAAAATATAATGGGAGAAAAGAAACAGAGAGTACTCCATCACTCATCGCGCATTGATGCTCCTTATAAAGAAGGTGACCCATCCACATAATTCATGCAATTTTGACCTATTCATTCGGTTCGATCCTCATAAATTTGGTAAATTCCATTTTAGTCCTCGGTCCGTTTGAAGAGCACGACTTCTCGGCTTTTCGTCTCAGAATCATAAGCCTTCCGTGTCATTCTCTGCTTTGCTTTACTGGCTACCACTGGTGCTTGCGACGACGATGCCTTTAACTCCCACTGAAATCTGAGCTTTTCGCGACGAAATTACTACAATCACACCGTAATTGCGTCTCTTTCAAATCAAATGTGACCTAAGACATGGCTCTAATGGCTGCTAGAACGAAGCTCGCCAGAGTTCTCTCCACTCTCACTGCTAGAACGACGTCGTCGAATTCGAGATCGATGGCAGGCAAGTTTTCTCGCTCTCTCTCTTCTGCGGCTGTGGCTACTCAGGAATCGGGGATAGTGGGTTCGCGCTACTTGGGATTGGAGACGTTGGGAGTGAAAGATTATGAGGATTACCGAAGGTCTCTGTACGGCGAAATCACTCACAAGGCCGTGCTGGTTGATGCTGTTGGTACACTTGTCCTGCCATCTCAACCCATGGCAGAGGTTGGTTTTCTTTCACTGCTGATTTCAATACACGAGATACAATGCTTCTCGTTTTCCAAATTTACTTTGATTTCACAGATTTATTGCTGCCACTACTGTCTTCTTCCTTCCTAGCTGATGTATCTGTTCTTTTTTTTTTTTGGTTGCAGATATATAGAAAGATTGGGGAGAAGTATGGGGTGGAATACTCAGAGGATGAGATTTTGTACAGATACAGAAGAGCTTATGGGCAGCCTTGGGGTAAATCTCGGCTCAGGTGCGTATTAATTTGATGTTTCAATTTACCAAGACAATAATCCCGTTTTGTTTTTTTGTTTATAAGATTTGTTATGCTCATTTTAAGTAGTATTACCGGAAATTCGGTTTTTTTGTCGGCCGTTGGTTGTGAAATATGAATTTCTTGATATTTTCTGTCCATAACTTTTCTCTGCTTGATTGTTTCTGTCTATATGAATGCGAGTGACTTGTTGTCCCTCATTTTTTTAAGCTATTTTTAATAATAATAATAATAATGATAATAATAAGGTGCTATGAATGCTCAAATGATACTCATAAATATATATATAACTTATGAGCGCTAATGTGAAAATTTGTCTGCTGTTCATGGCTTGCTCATTAGTCATTACATATAGTTTTCCTCCCGTTGTTATTAATATTATTTAATAAGGAAAGAAACAAAACACCAGCCTAGCTCGATGCCATTCTTGGGCATGATACGTCTTTCATCATATCCTGTAAGTAGTGAATGAATACAGTTCGAAGGAGGCTTGTTGAAGTAGAGATCAGATCACCATTGAATGGGTCATGACCCTCGTTCGTCATCGAAGTGGTTACATGTTTAATTTGCCCTCTTTCGTTGTGTGAATCACGCTGATATCCCAATCTTTCAGAGCGTGGGCCCTTCCCACCATAGCGTAGAAAGGTTGATTTATGTCAGAGCATTTGTTGACAATTTCAACAGCTACCTGGGAATCTGCTTCTATTGTTACATATTTGAAATTGAGGCTCCATGCCACATCAAGGATGGTTGATCCCATATTTCGGTAGGCAATAAGCAGCACGTGGACAGTATGGCAGTGGCCTTTATGTGAATAGTAAATTTAACTGGTTCTTGTTTTCTCAACTCTGAGTGGCATACCTCCATTTCTTATTTAGTGTGTCATACATTCGAAGAACATAGTGAGTTTTTAGATGTAAGTTGAATCTAAAATGAAAAGTTGTTTTTTTGTCATCACTCTTGTATTAATAGAAACCGGAAACATTAGTACCATTGAAGCTCACTGACAATTATTTGAAGGCATCTTTTGTATGATTGAGATTCTAATTCTTTCTAAATTGCAGATATGTTAATGATGGAAGGCCCTTCTGGCAATACATAGTTAGTTATTCCACTGGCTGTTCCGATTCTCAGTACTTTGAGGAACTTTATAATTACTATATGACAGAGAAGGTTAGTTCTTTATAATTGCTAAATTTTAATAGAAATGTATAAAAACTTTTAGTAGGCTGCTTTTTGATATCTTTTGCTCTGTATGATCCACAGGCATGGCACCTCTGCGATCCTGATGCAGAGAAAGTGTTCAAAGCAATTAGGAAAGCAGGTGTAAAGCTAGCTGTTGTGTCAAATTTCGACACTCGATTAAGACCTCTCCTGCGGGCGTTAAACTGTGATGACTGGTTTGATGCAGTAGCAGTATCAGCTGAGGTAACCAAAGTTTCTTTTTCTTGTTTCACTAGTTTATTTTGGAAGTCAATTCTCCTACCTCCTCCTTTATCCCACGTATGTATATGACTTTTTTGATAGTCATTCACAATCAGGAGTGTCTTAACTTTTTAGATAGGAAATGTTTCTGTCTTCCATATTTCCTTTTCATGCTTCAAGTGAGGCCCTTTCAGTATCTGCTTGCCTCTACCACCTTGTCACACTCACACGTTTCTCTTAGAAGCATGATGTGATCCAGCTGAAGAAATCCCCAATTCTCTCATTCTACATCTAATCCTTTCTCTGAGAGTTTGTCCAATAGTACCATGAAGGTTGAGTGAAGTTTGTTTAACACATCCTAAGAAATTTAACCCACCACTTCTATACAAAGAAAGGTGGTTGTAAATAGTCAAGAAGATTGGTACGGAGGACTTTTTTCCTCTTCTCTTTTCTATACTATTAGAAAATGAACATTATAAGTTATGTGCTCACCCACTTCTTTACACCATCTATATATGATTTCTGAGCTTCTCACTGTGTGTTGATGGGTGGATGTGTTTTTGTGAAACAGGTTGCGGCAGAGAAGCCAAATCCCACCATATTTCTTAAAGCATGTGATTTGTTGGGTGTCAAGCCTGAGGATGCTGTTCATGTCGGGGATGACCGTAGGAATGACATATGGGGTGCTAGAGATGCAGGCTGTGATGCCTGGCTTTGGGGAAGCGATGTTCACTCCTTTAGGGAGGTACGTTAACATCACTAACTCATATACTTTTGGTATATTTGGGCTCTTGCATTTTAAGTCCTTGATCAAGAAAGAAACAAAGAATTAAAATTGATAATGGTCACTGCTTTAGGGGGGTACGTTAGTGATCACTAACTCAGTTTTGGTATGTTATGTCCTATTGGGGTTCTTGCAATTTAAGTACTCGTTCATAAAAGAAACAAAGAACAAAAACTGATAGAAGTCACTCACTGACGAAGATTTGGATGAAATAGGGTACTGAGCTGAGGGTTAATAAGTGACTTGTATGGATAATTCCTCAGTTTTCATCATTATTAAGACAGATTTTCAGGGAACTGTAGTTGTTTTGATAGTCCGTTCTTGTTTTTTTTTTCAATATTGAAGTTCATATATCACCTCAAATATTTTACTCATGCAGGTAGCACAGAGGATTGGAGTCCAAGTTTGAAAGACTGCTCAAACAATGAAATGAAGAATACTTGCTTAGTTGCTTAGGCCTAGTTTCTGTTGCATGACTCTATATATGTATGTATATAGGCTCTTGTGCTTGTGAGGTGCATATTTCTACTCTAGTTTCCATTGTATAATATTAAGATGTGAACCTGTAACTCGCCTAGAGCCAATAATGTAAAATGTAGGCAGAAGTTCCATCTTTCTATGAGTTTACTTTGAACACTGAAGTGAGAGTCTGAGTTATTTTCATGATTGTAGATATTAGCCCCAGTGCACCATGTGTTGGTTTTGGTAATTTTAACCCTATTATAATTTAGGGTAAATTATACTTTGGTACCCTGTGGTTTGGTCATATTTCACTTTGGTACCCTGTGGTTTAAAAAATGACACTTTGGTACCCTGTGGTATTCTCCATTAACACTTTGGTACCCTTTTGAGCTATTTTGTCATTTTCACCATAACAAATTTTGCAAAAATTACATATTGACCCCTAATATTTTCAAAAAATTATAAATAGGTCCCTAGATATATATTATCTAGGGACTAAATTGAAAATTTTAAAAAAAAATTGAGGTCAATATGTAATTTTTGCAAAATTTGTTATGGTTAAAATTACAAAATAGCTCCAAAGGGTATCAAAGTGTTAATGGAAAATACTACAGGGTACCAAAGTGTCATTTTTTAAACCACAGGGTACTAAAGTGAAATATGACCAAACCATAGGGTACCAAATTGTAATTTACCCTATAATTTATGGTGAAACAAGAAAGAGGGTAACAGGAAGAAGAAAACAAAATGAGTGGCGAGTGAAATGACTTGTATCAAACTCGTTCATGGAAGCTTTAAACTGCCAGATGAATGAATCCTCAAAACGAGTCAGTTAGTAAGCACCTTGAAGCTTGATTGATTAATCCTTCTCGTCAATGTTCGCTAAATGCTAATAATTAATAAATCTTGAATAACATGATATACCGTGAAAAATAAAAACTAATGACAATTATTTCAATAATAAATGAGAGAGCCTTTCTCGTAGGCCGTAGCAATATATAATTCGAATCAGTGAGTCGAAAGACATTTTATTTTAGAGTTATTTTTTCCTCACAAGAATTTTAAACTTATTTTTTTTACTGTCAAATATGGTGTTTTGATGTGATATGTTCATTTTTTAATTTTATTTGTTAAGTGATATTTTACTAGTACCAAAACCTTTAATAAAAAATAAACATCTCATTAAAAGTTATATTTAGAATTTAGATGTTTGGATTTAGAAAAAAGTGTTAAAATACTATTATTTTAACTTCGATAACACAGTCCCCTTCTGAAGTTCAACAATTTTGGACTCTTGGCAGTTTAGCCATGATAAAACTTTATTGGGTCTCAAATCATGGTCAAGCAACACATCTTGAACAGTGATGTAAAAACCGGACCGGACCGGCCGGTCGGACCGGGAGCCGGAAGGCAAGGCGGTCTGGTTCAACCATTTGAACCGTTTTGATGTTTGGACCGGATTAGACCGGATTGGACCGGTCAAGAACCGGAAAAACCGGGTCCAACCGTTGGACCGGACCGGCGGTTCCCAAATTTTTTTTTTTTTTTTTTTTTTTTTTTTTTTTTNCGGTTCGGTTATGACAACACTGATCTTGAATCAATCAATGTAAAATAATGGCAAAAGTATTAATTTCGTCACCAAAATTTATATCAATTGTCGATTTCATTCCTAATCTTTTTTTGTCGTCAATTTCGTCCCCAATATTTCACATTTTGGTCAATTTTATCCTTTGTTCTTATTTTAGCCAAATATTATCGACAAAATCTACGTGACTAATGATATATAATATAAAATTGATAGAAAAAGAAACTCAAATTCTAACTCAGCTTGAAAAACAGGATGTTATTTGTCGTTAATTTATTGAAAGAAGTTAGTCAAACAAATAAAATTGACTAAAATGTGAAACATTTGGAATGAAATTGACAAAAAAACAATTGAAGACGAAATTGATTTAGAAATGAAATTAGTAATTTTGCCTAAAATAATTATGAGAGCATGAATTGTCCTACTTTTTCAGGTACATTCATGAAATATTTTAATTATTAATTATATAATTTTTAAACTTAAATTAATTTTATATTTTTTAATTTCTATATTTATATTAAATTAATATCATTAAACTCCTAAATTTGAATCAATTTTATTCTTTTATTGTGGGTACAATCAAAAGGCTAAAAAAGAGTCAAAAACAAAAAAAAAACACACGACCTAAAACTCACGGGACAACAAAGCCAAAACTATCCTCAAACAATATACATTTCACACAATCCGAAGGCTCAACCCACCTGCATCTGCTCCAACTTCATTCCAGCACTAGCCAAAGCATATGTCACTCTGTTTCCTTCCCTGAGAGTGAGTCATCTTTATTTGGCCTCTAGGTTTGAGCTAACTTTATATTTTTTGTCTCTGAATTTTATTAAATTTATACTATTTGATTTCTGAATTTGACTCAAAGAGGGACTAAATAGTATATTTTAATTATTTAGAGACTGATTAGTTGACTTGGTATAAACTTAGGTACTAAATAATAAGTTTTCTCTCAAATTTAAGTATTTAATTTAACTATAAATTGAGTATTTTGAGTTGAGGCTAGCAGGCGGGAAATATATTCCATGCCTTCTTCATGCTTCAGTCCCTTCACCTTACTCTGCGATTAGGATCTTTCCTCACTACATAAACGAAAACCCTGTTTCAGCAAAAACCCATCACAGAAATTCACAATTTCACATTGGGAGTCAAAATCGCTGGACCGGAAAACTCACCTTCGAGAATCAAGAACCATGCCTTCCGGCTAACCTAGCTAGAAAGTTGATGCTTCTTGACCAATCTCAATTCTTGACCACTGTACGGTGCGATTCGGTTCATTTCATAGCTCGCTGATTTACATATTTTCCTATTTCTCACTGTTTCCATGGAGCGAATACACGTCTCTGTCCGAGCAAGGCCCCTTTCGTCTGAAGATGCTAAGACCAGTCCCTGGAGAATCTCCGGCAACTCCATCTTCATCCCTAATTATCCCTCCAATTTCGATTTCGGTATATCTCTCTTCTTCTCCACTCTATTATGCATTTATTTTATCTATTTCGTGCTTCTTTAATTTTATGGATAATGCTTCGCAGATCAAGTTTTTGGCGAAGCTTGTAACACTATGCAAGTATATCAAGCACGCACCAAAGATATAGTTGCCGCAGCAGTTCGTGGTTTCAACGGTACTCTCTATTAACCGAAAAAAAAAAACTTAATATATGCATTAGCATTTTGTTGCATTATTGGCTTGTTTGTTCCGTAAATATTTTGATTCTCAAATTACATTATGGTTTCAATGGAATTATAAAATGATTTGTAGTGCTTCTATCTAGTTATGGTGTTTCTCATACACTATATATATTTCTATGTTATTTTGGCTACTTGAATCTATTAATTTATGTCAATTGAAGGAACGGTTTTTGCTTATGGGCAAACTAATAGTGGGAAAACCTATACAATGAGGGGCTCAAGGACAGAACCAGGAGTCATTCCTCTTGCTGTGCGTGATTTGTTTGAGATTATTCATCAGGTAAGCAGTATTAACCATAAATTATTTACCTTATGCTCTCCACATATGTTATAGCTACTGGTTGCAAACATGCAATAACTTTGTTCTCCAGATGCTGTCAAGTTTAAATTTGTAGTGTCTCTATACCTTCTGACTGTCGTAATATCTATGTCTTATTCTTTCATAAATTTTAGGATATTCATCGAGAGTACCTTCTTAGAATGTCATACATGGAAATCTACAATGAGGAGATAAATGACTTATTGGCTCCTGAACACCGAAAATTGCAGATCCATGAGAATTTGGAGGTTCATTTTTTCTTTCCCAGTTTGCATAAAAATGGTATTACTGTATTAGGTTTGCATTTCATGACATTTATATAATGTCCTTTTATTTAACTTACAGCGGGGAATATATGTTGCTGGGCTGCGCGAAGAAATTGTTGCCACTCCTGAGCAAGTCCTTGACTTCATGGAATTTGGAGAATGTAATTCACATTTTTAATTATTTATATGTTAGACAGTATACACCCTTTGTTACTGTCATAGACACCTCGCTAAGGAGAACCTTGAAAATTGAGACAAAAATAAATCTCTATTAGATCTCTACACTCTCCTTATTTGGTGTTTGTTTCTCACTCTATCTGTGACACTTTGTCATTTAATGTTCTTGGAATTGTGGCATACTTTGGAGACTGTTAAATTGATTTCATTCTATCATACGTAGACTGCATATTCATTGCAAAGAGTAATACTGGTTTTATATGTAAAAGCTAACTGATATTCTCTTGGTGTTCTTTCCTTGGTTTTCAGCTCATAGACATATTGGAGAGACAAATATGAATGTATACAGTAGTAGGTCTCATACTATCTTCCGCATGGTAAGCACCCTATTCTTTTTCATTTTACCCTTTTCAACTAAATACATGCTTATGCTTGGTCCTTCACTATGAATTCTGTGGTTGACTAGATAATCGAGAGTCGAGATAGAAATGAGGATGCAGAAGACAACAACTCCTGTGATGCTGTCCGTGTATCAGTGTTGGTATCTTACTACCTGAACCATCAACTTCTTTCTTGTTTTTCCACATGTGTTTTTATCCTTTTTAAATATGAATCTTGTATAATATTTCATATTGGTATGGTTATTTTTCTTTGTTTCTAGAATTTAGTAGATCTTGCTGGTTCAGAACGTGCTGCAAAGACAGGAGCTGAAGGTGTTCGGCTCAAAGAGGGTTCCCACATTAACAAAAGCTTAATGACTTTGGGTACGGTGATTAAAAAATTGAGTGAAGGTGCTGAGAGTCAAGGGTAAGTTAGAATTGTTATCAAACTTTTTATCTTTTATTTTTTCTGGAAAAGAAAATCACCAATGTTTGGTGTAGGGGTCATGTTCCATATCGAGATAGCAAGCTTACTCGAATCTTGCAACCTGCACTTGGGGGAAATGCAAACACAGCTATGATATGTAACATAACTCTTGCTCAGGTAACATGACCTTCATTTGCAAAATTTTAACTGAGATATTTAAGTGAAAATAGAGCTATTTTTATATTATTTAATACCTCTCCATTGTACTGACATGATTTGGGTTTTCCCTCAATTTTCATCGCTGATTTTCCCTTCCTCCTACTTTAAATCAATTTGAGAAGGGATCTTTGAAAGATTGTTGTTGATGTAATCAGTGATTAAAAGTAATATGGTTTCGTTCAACTGATTCCTTGAAATTAAAACATTTGAAAATTTCAGGATATACACCTCAGTTGGTAGGCGGTTTGTGTCGTAGTCATGGCTTTGGTATATGTTTGACTTATCAATGGTCCTATTTAGAACACGTCATTGGTTTCTTCTCCATCTGTTGTCAGTTGTCTGTTCTCATATATCTGGGTTAAACTTTCATTTTTTTTTTTCCTTTCAATTTTTTTCATCTAGCTAGTTAGATCACTATATTATGTGGCAGATACATGCAGATGAGACTAAAAGTAGCCTCCAATTTGCAAGCAGAGCATTGCGTGTCACAAATTGTGCTCGAGTGAATGAGGTTTCCTCTAATACTTCTTCTGTGCAATATATACTTTTTTTTTTTCATTTATGTGAGTCTTACCCTACTTTCTCTTTCATCAGATTTTAACAGATGCTGCTTTGTTGAAACGTCAAAAGAAAGAGATTGAAGAGCTTCGTGCCAAATTGCAGGTTGGAATAGTTATGAGGAAGTCAATCTCTTATATGGATGACTAAAAGAATTGTTTTTGAAAGTGTCGGCCATTTAAAAATATTTGGTCTCTTACTCAGGGTTCTCATTCTGAGCATTTGGAAGCAGAGATTCTGAACCTTCGAAATACATTGTTACAGGTGCAATAGTTTTTTTTCTTTGGTGTGTTAATTCTTAAAAAGTACTCTTACTAATTTAATAAGTTACACTACTATTATTGCCAGACTGAACTGGAAAGGGAAAGGATAGCTTTGGAATTGGAAGAAGAGAAGAAAACTCTAGCTGAATGGGAAAAGAGAGTAAGGGAGCAAGCCAAGAAAATAGAAAATTTGAGTTCGATGGTTTTGTTTTCTAATAGGGATGATACTCATGGCCATATGAAGAAGGTATCCTTTACACATGACAATGTTACTGTAATGTATGTTTCCTTTATGATGTTAAAGCTTTTTACCCCTTATTCCAGATCCCTGATATTAATCTTGTTAATTTTTGTTTAATTCCTATAGTCAAGAGTATCTTTTAACTAGCTCAAATGAGAACAGAAGGCCTAAGCATAACACCTAGATATTTATATTATTTGAAATGTCTGTATAACCATACCGCTAGATCCAGCTGCCAACCATTTTTGGCAAAATGAAAGTTTCAATGCTTAGAATTTAGATGGATGCCAGCTGAGCCACATTGAAAGTAGTAGTTTTACCAATATGGCCTATGCAAATCCTGTATCAAAAACTGATATCTTTTCACCATTTTGCTCTTTAAGCTTGGCTTATTCTTCATTTTTTATTGCTTGCATCAGTCTATTTATTTGCCAGCATTAATTCCAGGCATCTGATAAGTTTTCTTCTAGTATTCTTGTATTTTTCTCTTCTTCCTCCTCCTTTCCCCTATTTATGGTTTATTAACATTTCTTGCATGATTTGCAGGAGAAGAGGCGGGATACTTGGTGCCCAGGCAATCTTTTGAGGGGGAATATAAATGCTGTATCATTTCCTTCTTGTTAATAAAAATATTTTGTTCAGTTTTTTCTCATGTTTTGTGTTGAATTTTAAACTGGTGTTCGTGTTGGGTTCTTTTCAACATTTTCTATTGTTCCCAGTCACATAATTTATTTTGTTAGAGACAATGCATTAACTCTGTTGGAACCAGACTCACCAACAGAGGGAGTAAAATATTTTTTGATAATATTCTTCAAAATGGTGCAAAACACTTACAGTTAGGGAAATAGAAAAGAAGAAAAACTATCTAATCCCATAAGACAAGGAATAGATTACCTAGGAAATTACAGCCTAGAAAAAGTTACTCTTCAAAGATATAGAAAATGTCCTTATAAATCAGTACCTAATTAATACTATGATAAATAAATAATATGGATTTTTAATATAGAATACTTCATATGAAATTGGAAATGCCTTTTGCAGAATGTCATGTTGCAGTTAGAGATGAAGCTCATTGGGCTTCTGAGAAAATATACTACCTTTTTTTTGGTGAAATATTCTGATAAAAAACATGAATATTGGTGACATGTCTTAGTCTAGAAACTTCTTTAATGGGTTGGAACTAGAGTCTTATATCCTTGATTGATGCACTAAGATTTCACTTATTTAAGAAAAAATCGTGCTTATCTTTTTTATCCTATGTTTGTAAGTGACTAATTTCTTTATGCATTTTAGGCAAACTCTAGTATCCAGTCAAAGGCCTCTACTGGAAAAGCCTGCAAACCGAAGCGAGATGTGGGACCACTTGTTCCTTTCGATGAACTAGTAGATGACAACATTCCTGCAGAACAATCCAAGAAGGCAAAAGATGATTTTGTTGATGATGCTAAGAACTTTCATCTACCTGATACTTGTGCTTTAATGCATGTAACCAGTCGGAAAAAGGTTCCTCCTAGGAAGAAAAGCTTGTCCATGGTTTGTCATATGCCTTGACGCAGTTTCCTGGTTTAAAATTTGTTAGTTTGTATACTAATGTCTTGTAAATATGGCAGGACAACAATGAGTTATTAAAATTGCAGGAAGAATATGAGAATTTGCTTCTAAAATTTGAAACCCAGGTTTTTGTTTTTGTTTTCAATAATTCTCTTCATACAAATCTGAAGCTACTAGATAATAAGCATGTCTTGTTTTCCTCAATGCAGAGAACTATGAGTGAGATTCAAATTGAATGCTTGAGAGAACAACTAGTGAAGGAAAATTCTCTTCAATCTGAAGAAACTGTAGACTGTTCAGATCATGCCAACAGAATTAGTTTTAAAGGGGATAAAAATCTGAGTTTGAGAGAGTCAGAGGCCATTCTTGTTATCAAGAGACTTCAAGAACAGGTGAAATCTATTTTCATTTGTGTGTTTGTGTGTAATTTGTTGGCCTTGTCTTTTATTTAAGAAATGGCTTTGATTATCAGTTTTGATCTTTTGATAACCATTTCCTACTTTGTGCTCAACCAGAACAAATATATATTTTACTTTAAGCTTTATTTATCTTATATTTGTTTGTTGTTCATATTGTTAAGATTGCAATTTTGGAAATGGAGAAGTCTTCAAGCCAACAAAATCTGAATAGTGTTGTTGATATGGTTACCAAGCAGAACATATGTGCGCAGGAAAAATTTGAAGAGGTGATGATGGTTTGAATTTATAAATCGGGTTCTTGGCTACTCTGACTCAAATTATCCTTATGCTCACTATGTTTTAATTGTTTTACTGACTTTGTTAAACTTTGATACTAATTTGTATCTGTAATGTTTTTTGCTTAGCTTTATGAAGAACTGCTAAATGCACGGGAGGCAGCACAAGTGGCTAATGAACAACGTACTTCCGCTGAAACTTTGAACAAAATTGATGTATGCATCTGCTGTTCACTTGAACATCTAGATCCTTGCTTCATCATAGTTTGCTAATTTATTTTAGTACTGTGTATTTATTTTTCAACTCTATTTAACTGATTGTTGTTGGTTCACATAGGATGGGAATTTGGACTTTGTGATCAATATTTCAAGGGAAGTTCAAGAAATATGTTCAGAAGTACAAACCTCAAAAGAAGCAATTCAAAGTGTTGTTCTACTGGTTGATGAGGCTTTTAAAAGTTTCTCTGCTCTCTCTGATGCATTCCTTGTGAGTACTAGTGTTATACAACAAATTAAATACATGTAATATAGATGAAGTAGCAGAGCAAGTATGTGTTATGGTTTCTGGAACTTGGAGCTTCAATCTTTTCTTTTTTTCTTCTCAGCTTATCAATAGTTTTTATCTAGATTTGTTAGTGCTCATAATTTTAGTCCAATGTTTACTTCCATTTGATGCAGGATTTGAAAACCTCAATATCCCATGGTTCAGTGGAACAAAATTTACTTTTTTGTACTTATCAGAAGCTCAATTCTTGCTTGAGACAAAAAGCATCAGAACTTGAAAATGAGAAGGTGAAAGTGTTTTCTGACTCCAGCTAGATGTTGGTTCTATATGGTGTAGTCTCAACTCGAGTAATATTGGTGCTGCAGATTCTTCTTGTCAACCAATTAGCCGATCTTCAAAATCAACTTCAGGAATCAAAACTAGATGTTCAGAATTCTCAAAATTCAATGACGGTGGGCTGTTTACTGTTGAATTATTTGTACTATCTCTTGTTTAGTTTAATGCTCATCAATTCCATGAAGATTTAGGAGCATGTTGACTATATTCTACAGGAACTCTCAGAACAGCGTGAATTGGAAATTGCAGAATTGCTTTCTTATATTCAAACTCTAGAAAAAGATATATCATGTTTAGCATCATCCTCATTGGTTAAGGAAAAGGAAACCTTAAGAAAAGATCTTGAGAAGACGAAAGCCAGGTTGAAAGAAACCGAGTCTAAGCTTAAGATTGCCATACAAGAGAAAACAAAACTTGAGGTTTTATTCTATATCCCTTGCTTCCCTTGTTTACTTTAAAGTGATTAATTTCTGTAATTAATATGATTTTATTACCTAATATGTTGTATGTTCTTTTAGGGTGAGAAGGCATATGCCGATCGAGAGATAAAACGGTTGCTTGGTCAGAACTCTCTTCTTGAACGTGATATTAATAAACGTGATTCACTTGCTGGCAGAAGGCATGATTCTGTTTTCGAAAAGAGTTCAAAGGTGTTTGATCCTAAAAGACCAAAGGGCCTTGCTGTTCCTCTTGAACAGGTTTTTGACTCTGAAACTTGATATATGCTTAAGTAAACTGTATTTTGTTTATTAAGAAACTCGGCAACTCTTTAGATTTATTTCTTATAGTAATAAGTAAGTATGTCTTTTACTTGCTTTTGAATATGACGAGAGTTAGTTGAATCTAATTAGAATTTGTCATGTTTTTCTTATTATTGTTTCTGAATTTGTATATGCAACATTTCCTGATTCAGACCTGTGGGTAAAAGTATCTCATTTTCCATTATTCTAGAGGAGAATTTAGATACCATGTTCTGTGAAATTTTGATATGTATTGTAAAATTCTGTTAGACATTGTGAAGCTAGTTAATATAATCATGTCACCCTAGTGAACCACTTAGCAATCAACATCTTGGTAGAGTTAAACTTTTTGCATGTCTCGTACAATGTCTCTAGTAAAAACAGATGAGGTAAACCCATATGCTTTAAACTCATGGAAAACTATTCCTCATGTTTGACATTGTTTCATTTATGGATGAATGTGTTTTTTTTTCTTCCGTTGAAAGAAGTCTCTTCGATTATCAGGATTTAATTGCAATTGGTACTAATAGCTTAAGGGGTCATTCCAATTTTTTTTAAAAAAAAATTTAAAGGGACATCATAGTAAGATGGAAATATTAATGTTAGTTAGAAGAAACTTTTTTTTTCCCTTATTTTAAGAATTATAGTCAGACAATTAAATTATTCTTTTGTTGTTTTTAACATTGCCTATGTTTAGGAAGAATACAAAAAGATGGAAGTCCTTGCATTTGAATTAGAGACAACAATCACTTCGTTGGAAGAAGAGCTCTCTGCTGCATTGAAGGAGAAAGAAGAACTAATATCTATTAATGAAGGTTTGGCTTCAGAATTGGACATTTTGACTGAAAAAATGAACACATCAAACTCTGAAATATATAATTTGAAGGAAGAGATTTCTGCTCTCGTAAGTTTTGCTGCATATTTCTGTCTCACTTATGTTTCATCCTCAGCTTTTCATTGTTAGATGGCAATAAAATAGCTAACTTACTTTGATATTTAAAATATCAAATATGGCATCTTATTCCTCTCCATTCAGACACAAAGGCTAGAAGAATCTAGTTTCAACCAAGAGAACTTGGAAAAATCTATGAAATTGTTGGCAGAAGAAAAGGAAGAGTTGGCAATGGTGCGCAAATATTCTTTTCTAATTTGCTTTTGATATTTGTTCTTCTGGTAGCCTTCTTTTTGTAAAGGTAAATTTACTTCATTTAGTCTCCTTTGATCTTGCAGCAACTTACAGATTCACTTTTAGAAATGGAGGAAGAAAAGGCAATATGGTCTGCAAAGGAGAAAGCTTCAGTTCAAGCTATAGAAGAAAATGCAAGGTCAAACAATGCACAAACTGTTTCATTATCAAAAGAGTTATTAGAAGTAAGATTCATTGTCCTTCTATCTTAAGAAGCATCAATTTGTTTATTTTGTTGTATTTCCTTTGTTAAATTTCATTGGAGTCCTTGAATATAGTGTTTATTTAGAGTGCATTTGGTTGCCCTTCTTGTTTTTTTAATGGCTTAAAAATATGTTGAATAATAGGGAAATAATATTTGGATTGATATGGTCAATGACATGAATAAGTAGTTATATCTTAATCATGGCTATCAATTAGCTTAATTAGGAAAATTTAATGTTTTATAATTATGAGTTATCCTTTATCTTAGGAAAGGTTAAAGCATTTTTGGATTTATATTTTGTTTTACCATTGGTGATTTCTATGTAATTTTTGGATTTTTGTTTTAGAACTCTATATAGAGTATTTCTCAAAATTGGAACTTGGAAGCAGTTTTGTGGATTAAATAGAATCAGAAATTTGAGTCTTCTCCCACTGTTCTTGCTCCTTCCCCCTCCCTTTTTCCCATCTCAATTTTCCCTTGTTTCATCTCCATACGTTCTCTGGAATTTTTCTCTGTTAAAACATGTACAAATAATTGGCATGAAAATTATGTTGATATTTTTGGAGTTACCTCTTTTGATGCACGAAACATTATGGCATGGCAAATTCAACAGCACCCGCCTGATATCCATGGCATTCTTAGCCTCCGAATGCCATTTGTGGAAGATTATTACCAAAAATATCTTATGATTATGAAAGTATGCGATCTCTGTAGTATGTCAGCATAATGTGAAATTCATTTAAAAGAGGATAAAGTATTTTGTGATCCAAGTAGTTTAACGATAGTGTATGTGGTAGAAACCAAGAAGGAAAACGGGAAAAAAAGATTCTTCAACTTTTGATTGCGATATAATTTAGTGACAAAAAAAGAAACTCTTATTGTCTTTTGGACATGTTTATAATTTTCTTTTCAGAAGTGAGTGATATCATATTTATCTGTGTCTTGCATTACTTCATTTTTTGACAGTTTCAACATTCTAAATTTTGAAAAGGTTCTGCATATTTTTCATGGCTTGTCTTTTCAACTTTTTTTTTTTAATAGATAACATGCGTTTGTGATTCACATGATATTATCTGCTTAAACTGATAAATTTGCCTATAAATTTCAGGTAAAGAATGAATTGGAATCTTATAGAGAACAATGCATTTTCCTCAAGGGGAAATTGATTTCCTTAGAAGAAAATTCACATTTGAAGGAGGAATGCAGGTTTACTTTGCTTATTATACCATCATGCTCGACTCTTTTTGTTTGTCTCTTACATTCATTCCCGCATGATTGGTTATAGACTTATAGTTATATCAGACTTTTTATCCAGTGAATTATAATATTCAAATAGTTGGTTTAATTTACTGTTAAGCTCTGCTAAATTTGAGTAGTGTTTCATGTTATTTTTTTCTTAAAAATGCTTGTCATATGTTTATTCTTGCCTGAAGTTGATCCAGGTTCATTCCTATACTTTAAAATGAGTTCCAGTAATTGTATTTGTGTGAATGACACGAATAATTGACATAGATGTATTTATGTTTCAAACTTCGTTGGGTTCTAATGCGATTGTGTTCTCTTAGCTTTTGCTATTCTTCTCACTGTAAATTTATTAGTTACAGCATCACATTTATTGGATGCAGGGAAAATTGTTTGGAGATTGATCAATCCCAAAACCTAGACAAAGCTGTTACTGAAAGTAACGAATCCCCAAAAGTAAGTAACATAGGTTTTTATTTTCTTGTGTTGATATTTTAAGTCACTCCAAAATTATTTGTGTTTTGTAAACCATTTCAGACAATTGAATTGGAAGAGCAGCGAAAATACGTAATAGAAGTGGAACATCAACTGAAGCATTGCCATGATGAGGTAAGCTTAGAAGGTTATCTTTCGTTAATATTTATATTTTAAATCTCTTTATGACGCTATAGAGTTCTCATTTTCAGCTGTCGAAGGCAAAAGCCGAAGTCGGTGAACTGACTAGTAGAATTTCCAACATGGAGTTCAAAATGCATGCGGTAAATAAATACTACTTAATATTTGATTTAAAATGGTGGTTTGTCAATGAGCATATAGGTCATATAACTTTTACATGACACTTGGATGTTAATTTTACGAGTGTCATCACATTTTTAAATAAAGACTCATAAATAAGTGGGTATATCTCACATCTCCTCCACACATAATTTGGTCTTAAAAATGATATTATACTATGATTATCCCTTTACTGAAAAAGCTAATCGCAAACACATAAGAAAACTCTATCTAAATCTTGTTCATTTTTAGTTTTTCATGGCTTCTCAAGCTCTTTTTCTTGCGTCCCATATGCTGGTTATTTAACGCTCACACAAACACATGTATATTTATTATATGTAGCTAAACTTTAAAACACTGGCTTGTGTTGGCTTCAAGAAATATGTGAATTGACATGTTAAGAAAATAAGCATCTCTAAATTAAACTAACTCGAACCTGTATATAAATATAATTTGTTTTATACTTTTTGTCTAGTAAGATTTTACAAGAATGTTTAAGGCGCATGCAAAATTATAGATGTAATTGTTATGAACAGGATGAAGTAAAAAACAACAAAGATATGACAAAGCTAAGAATGAGACTCCGAGGAACACAAGCGAAGGTAGAGGCATTTCATATCAGATATAAGGAAGCAATAGAGGAGTCTGATTTGATGAACAGAAAATATGAAGAGGCCTCACGTAATCTCAAGGATCGATTGGCTTCCAAAGCAATGGAAGTTCTCTCCCTCCAGAGAGAGCTGATTGCTGCCAAAGCGCAACATCAAGTGGGTCAATAAATATTCAATTTGTGCACTTTTATCTTAGTTCCTCTTGTATTTAGTGAACCTCATGTCCATAGTTTTGTCAGTTTGAGTTTTCCTTTAGGGAAATGATGTAAAAAACACCATTGAATCCTCTCTCCTCACCATTGATGACCAAATGTATGGTCAAGATTTCTTATTTTTTGCCTTTTCTTTTTTCATCTAAAATGAAATGAAGAAAGAGAAAGAAATGAAATGATGAATTGTTATAGCTACGGATTTATAGTATTGCCCTCTGTTTATCCTGAAATTTGTGTATCTCTTTTAAAATATGTATAAAGTTTATTTTTTGTTGTAACAACAAACACAAATCTCAAGATATGATCAAACACTATAAAACTAGGGCTCTTCATATTATTCTCCTTTAAATAGCCCAATGAAGCTATGAGTCTGCAATGAAGAAAATACAAATTTATGGGTGTTTGGCTGGGTGGAATGAAATTATGATTATTTTGAGCTAAAATTTTCTTCTTCACCCTCATGTTTTATTATATTAAAATTTAGGAGGCATATTAGAAACTATGAACTTTTAATTATCTCTAATTCTTTATGTTATGATTGAAGGAAGTAATTTAAAAATGATAATTTTCAACAATAACTAAATTATTTCATCATAAAATTTCTGTTTAAATTGGAAGGAATTGCGTTGTAGAATTTTGATAATTTAGTTACTTTTTTGAGAAATTCAAAATTCCACAAAAGCATCTGAAATTGAAAAGAGACCCCCTTATTATAGAGTAATTACATATATTATTTTTAATATATACATATGCACACAAGTACACTAATTTATATTTTATAATATATATGTATAAAATATAAATATATGCTTCGTTCATTAATTCATTTACAAATATATGCATAAGATACTATAGTTTATTAATGTTGACTTTAAAATTACATAATTTTTACCCAAGTTTCCTACTTGCCCTTGACTTGACTGAAATATGCATTTGTTAATGTGAGTTTACTGTGAAACCACGCCGTTGACGTCATTTTAAGTATTAATGGGACATATTTAAGTTAAAATATTGGGGAAAATATATAATGTAATATCTATATTATGTTGTATATTAATATTATAGTCATCCTAGGTTGACAGCTCATTGGTTAGCCTATCAATTGCATTACTTGTATATCTATTTTTTTTTTTCAAAATTCATTATAAGGGAGCCTACACAATTTTTTTTTTGGCCTGATACACAAATGTTACTTTCATTCGTCTATTGTATGTAATTAATTTTATCCATAAAGTTCGGAAACTGGACTTAATTAATTAAACCGAGCATAGCAGCGGTAAGCCTATTGAAGGCATGTGCTTGCCATGCATCTACACGTGCTCAAGAGTGTACATAAGGGAGTTAAAAACTTAAAATGAACATTTCTGTAGCATATTATATTAACAATTATTTTTATTAATAAATATTTATTTAACATTATATTACAAATTGAATAAATGATACCAATACAAAATATTAAGGCTACTGACTGTATATCATATTGGGCTAAAAAGCAGTATATTATATTAATTTAGTCTTTCTTATTTTTTTTTAATTTGTTCCCTCACAATTCATTTTATTATTGTCAGTTCTTTTATTTAGTTTTTAACAAAATCTGTAAAACATTATCGTTAATTGAAATATACTATCATTAATTAATGAGATTAAATTTTAATTAACATATAAGTAATTTTTTATTTTTATATTAGAAAATAAATTTATAAAGAATCTAAAAATCTTAATGGGTAAAATTATACATATAAAAAAACTTATAGTGACTAACTTTAATGACAAAAGGAATGTATTTATGTGATAATTAGTATGTAGTGTTATCAATTAATAATATTATGTATTTAAGGAAAATTGATTAAATTAAAGTACTGAAATAGTGAAATAAGATTTTACTCATTATATATGTAATGGAAGTTGTTGATCTTCAAAAATTAAAGGAGACCCAAATGATGGAATTAAATCGTTCAAAAAGCGTTACCTGCCACACTCTTCGTCCCTTCTCACACGCATATGGCACACTTATAAATAATTTAATGTGTTATGTGCCACATGAAGCCAGAATTTCGTTGAAATTTAGTATAATCAAAGAAAGGTAACTGTATCTTATAATTTGCATGCGGTCCTTTTCAAAAATTTACTTATCATTGCTATATAAAATGTTGCTTTCGTAAGGGATGATTGTTTAACTTGTAAGTTAGCGTGTTATATATATGTGTATAAAGTCAAGATCACGAAAGTTTCAAAGAAGCAATTTGCAATTGCAAGTGTGTTATGTGTAATAGTGATGGTGTTATCAAGTATTCTAAATACACCATCCTGCAGTGTCACTAATAATCATAGAAATATGAATACCAACATTTTGGTTAACATGAACAAGTTTAAACACAATGCTAGTGAACGTGATCGGCGCAAGAAGATTAATACTCTCTATTCCTCCCTTCGTTCCCTCATTCCTCTCCCACCAAATCAAATGGTGATCAATCATTAATCCAATCTCTCTCTTTAGTTGTTAAGGGTTTATTGATTTAATAATTCTTCCTATATGTAATTGTTATTTTAATTATTTTTGTTATATACAGAAAAGAGTAAGCATTCCAGCAACGATTTCACTGGTGGTGAAATATATACCTGAGTTACAACAGCAAGTGGAAGGACTTGTTAAGAAAAAGAAAGAGCTTGTATTGATGATTTCTCGTCAATGTAAACAATATTCTCAAAGGAGAAATATTGGGCATCACATTTACAACTCTGTTTTCTTTGTTTCAACAAACAGGCTCAATGATTCTGAACTTGTGATTCAGATTTCCTCTTTCAAGCTTCACAAAATTCCACTATCTCACATCTTGCATTTCTTGGAGCAACATCATCATAATAATCTTTTATTGCTAAATGCCTCTTCTTTTCACACCTTTGAAGACAGGGTCTTCTATCACTTGCATTTCCAGGTATATATTATATATATATATATTGGCATATATATATTTCTAGATTGATTAATGATTTTTATATTGATGTACTGATCATAATTATGTGCAGGTGGACAAATCTTGTAGATTAGATTGGGATGAGATTCTAAGAGATGAGCTTTTGTCAATATATGAGAATTAAGAGGGAAAGGGTTTTCTGATCAATCATCTTGTGTTTTCCAACTTCCGAGTTTAATTTGCAAGCAGGTATGGATGATTGATTTTAAATAGTTTTATTAGGGAGTTAATTAATGTCATGCTATGGATGATTTTTAATCCGATAGCTATATTATTTCTAGCATCCAATGTTAATTTATTAGGTAAAGATGTCATTGTATATTAATATATTGTCTTATTTGTCTGTAATCATGCTATGTCTCTTTCCTTTTATACCAAGAGAAGACACTCACTCCAATATATATATAACATCACTGCATCACCATACCGCTTGCATATATATTGTGGCAATTGGCATAATAAACATTTTTTTTTTCTAACTTAAAGTAACAATCTTTTTATTTTTCTGTCAATCGAATTTACTTTTAGTATTTACTAAAACTGCCCATTTTGTCCACTTGTTGACATTTTCAATTATACTAACTAAATTTACTTATGCTTCGTTATACGTAGACTTACTAATTAGATTTAATTACTTATATTTACATTTTAAAGTTATTTAATATAAAGATAAAAGAAATACATTTTTATTTTTTTGAGTCTTAAAAAATCACTATTCTTTAATCATTTTTCAGGTAAAAAAAATAATATACTCTTTTTTTTGGTAGTGAAAATAATAATATACTCAATATTAATGTTTTGGCAAAAAAGAAAATACTCAATATTAATGCGAAAGTTTGGGCACCATTGGGTTGGGCCACTAATTGGCATGTTCAGGTATAAGTTTGGGCTATTTCATAAAATCGGATCGGACAAAAAAGGAAAATAATTTCTACCAACTTCGGCCCAATAATTTACGGCCCAAAACATTAACGGTGAAGACAGATCATTAATAAAAGAGTTTAGTGATGATAGATACTCTGATTAACACTAGTTATTAAAAAAAGTTAAGAGACATTTTTTAAAATAAAAAAAAATCAATATATTAGAGTTTCATTCTTTTTTAAAAAAGATCATGCCAAATTATATTATAGAAAAAGTCAGATGACATTTACAATTAGTCAGAATACTCCAATATGATAATACAAAAGAAGAACAATTTGCAAACATTGTTGAATTAGAATAACATATTAAAGTACAAATGATCCTATCTACAGAATGAAAGTCATCATCGATTTTGGTGTTGGTAACAAAATGTTTATCATGAAGCTCTCTGCATATAGAAAAGTAGCGTTCGTCCCAAATGTAGATGGCATATATAGACTCTTCCATTAATATGTTGAAACATTGAATATATGTTTACATCTGAGTTAAGATTTAGTATTGAAATAATATCTCTCACAAGAAAAGATTAGAACTAGAAATAAATTAATCTGGACAAAATCACCACAAAATATGAAGAACAATAGATCTGATTTATTTAAATAAAAAGTATATAAGAAAAAAGAAAATAATGAGAAATTACAATTATTACAATCCTCTCTAAACATCAAAGGAAGATGAAGCAGAAAATGAAGATGAAGGCAGAAGAAAAAAATTGCAGAGAAGTTCCATTCTTAACCCACCGTTTATTTATTTATTTATTTATTTATTTATTTATTTTTGTTGTCAACTTCTTAGATATTATTTATTTTTTAATAACCAAAAGATGTTTTCGGAATGAATATTAATTAGTCGAGATAATTAAATAAGAGTGAAGAGAATGATAATTGAGAAAAACTAAATAGTCTCCAAGTCAAAAAATTAGTATTAAAGTATTTTCAATATTCTACTGCGATGCCATAATTGGAAGATCTTCCGTTTACACTTTACATAAAACAAAGGTGGAAGAAAAACGGGACGAAGATGATCAATTTTTCGAAACCGTACGTGATAAGAGTCATAAGACAAGTCACGGACCTGATTCCACTTAAAAGCTAGGGTTTAATTAGGAAGATGATTGACTATGTATAATTGATGCAAAATTTATTTTAAGATATGAGATGCAATGAGTTTTGAGCCAATAAAATCATAACATATGAAATAGTTAATTGTATATAACTATTAATGTGACTTCATACACAGTTTTAATTGATTAAAATTTTTTTTTTTAACATTAAATTACTTAATCCTTCTATGTGTCATAATATTATTGGCTCACAACCTATTGCATCCCATGTCTCTAAAGGAAACTTTGCATCATAGACTAACCCTAATTTTTTTTTGGTTATAAAAGAAACAATTACAAAAGGAAACTCTAATTGTATGTGTACTAACTATTTTTTTTTTTTGAAAAGCATGTACTAATTACTAAATGCATGCATTCTACAAAATAAAACGCATGTGGTACCTTTTTAATTTTTTTTTTTTCCATCGCAGTGCATGCACTTACATGGGTAATTAAGAAAGAGGAATTATTGTGTATATATGTGATCACGAAATGAGATTAATTTTAGAATTAAAAAGGCGAAGATTCTCTTATATATCTAATAATTACGAATATTTGACATAGAATCAATAAATGATAAGAGAGCTCGAATTCTCACAATTTTTTTTTTCCTTTCCTTATTTATAAGTACAAGTGCTGACAATTTTATGTGAGTACAAAAATAAAATATTTGAGACTCCAGCTTAATTCAAAATCATCATCACTCTTATTAGTTATTTTCTTGTGAGGGCGGAAGGAAGATACGACATAATATATAAATAAGACAAATAGTTTTGAAAGAGGGATGGATATCATATATGGGGATACAAATTAATCAAAGAATACTGATAAACACCATCATGATCAGTCAGTCACGATCATTCATGAATCATGAACAAAGCTAATAAGGCAACAAATATATGAGAAGTACAGTAAGTTAGATAAATAATAGGCAAGTCTAAATCAAAACCATGCATGCACTTATTTAAGTTTAAGATATTGCTAAATTATCCTCCTTGACCACCTGGAGGCCCCTATCGTTTTAGAGTGATCAGTGGCACAAATTTGTTATGCAAAACATTAGGCAGTGATCCATTCATTATTTGGAGTACAGAATTTAAAGCATACATATGCATTCTGTTCTATTTTGTTCTGTAGAAAAAAAAAATTAGGTCAAATTTCTTATGTCTTTAATATAATTAGTTGCTTTGAAGTCTTTACTTTATATTTGTTTTTCTACCGTTGTTCATGTAAAAAAAGTATATTTAATATTTTCTTTCTATTATGTGATTATATACAAATTTTTTGACACGTCTAAAATGTTGAATAGTTTGTAATAGAGAAATGAAAAGAAGTTTCACATTGAACAATTCAAAAAGTGTTTGATGATATATATTATAGAATCTATAATATGCTATAGATTATATATATATAATCAAGTTTGGTTGGTCTAGTGGTTAGCTCACTAGGTCGCTTAAGCAAGTGTCGGGGTTCGATCCCCGCCTTGTGTATACAGTAATCAATTGACCAACGACAAACCCTTAAATAGAGCTCAGATCTGCGAAGAATCAGTCCTTAGCCCATCGGGCTGAGGGATACCTTAGGCAACCAATATATATATATATATATATATTAAAAGACTTCAACTTGGGTTTCGAGCTTCAAATGAAATTCCAATCACATTAATTAATTTTAAAAACGAAGCAACTGTTAAAACAGACAGATATGTCTGTTAAAAGCACTTCATATAAACAGACATGTCTGTTTATTGTGTCTTTTCATACTTTATAAATTTAAGAGTTTCGGGAGTTTTGTTGTATCCTGAGAGAGATATATTATGGATCCTCCTATAGCACAGTCATAATCTCTTAAAAGAAAGTGTTCTTCTCAGGCCTCAAAACTCATATATTCTTCATCTTCATACTCTATTTTTCTAACATAAAATATTTAT
This sequence comes from Chamaecrista fasciculata, assembly GCA_003254925.1. Classification (NCBI taxonomy): domain Eukaryota; kingdom Viridiplantae; phylum Streptophyta; class Magnoliopsida; order Fabales; family Fabaceae; genus Chamaecrista; species Chamaecrista fasciculata. The sequence continues at coordinate 63,287 of QANZ01042775.1, forward strand.
TAAAAAATTTTATAATAAAGATATAAGAAAATTTTCCTAAATTTTACCCATATATATAATTGGCTTTATTATACAGTATTGGCTCCATTACGAAAGGAATTGAACACAATTTTATATGTCTGCCTTGATTACTCTGTGTGTATATATATATATATACACATAATTAATCAAGGCATATATTAACTACAACATCAAGCATTAGTTGCTTTCTAATGAATTAGTATATTAACTACAACATCAAGCATTAGTCAATCATTAGGTTCCATGAATGTTACCTTCACCTTTGCTGCCTATGTATTGTTCTTTTAGTTACGTTTAGGTCATGAGCTTTGCTAAACTACAAATTAAGCTAATTATTAACCTAACTCTCATTTCAAAGTAGCAGCCCTAAGCGCTTGTATATATATATATATTCGAGGCAAAGGGAAGTGTACGCCTAACTCAGAGAAAGTTACAGGTTATATATATATATATATATATTGAGAGACAGATTATCTAGATTTTAATTAAGTTTTGACTGGTAAAATAAAAAATAATATAAAACAGCATTTTGGTGAAGAGACAGCTTCAAGAAAATATCAAGAATGAATTAATAATTTGATCCCCAAAAATTCACCAAATTGCTAATACGATATTTGAAAGATTAAATACACAGTTTAATTTCAGAGAAAAAATCAAATGGTATACTCATTATTAGCCTATGAAAGAATCAAACATTATATTTTCTAATCTATGAAAATTACTAATAAATATATTATTTAATTCTTTTATAGATTAAATTATATATTTTAAGTTTTGAAGGATCGAATTATTAACTTAATAATTTTTCAGAAATCAAATTGTTAATGTAAATATCAAAAAGTAACTTTAGGCTATCTATTATTTTTGTGATTTATGAAAGCTTAATTATCACATTAATTAATTTCTAGCTCATTCGCTTTGTAAATTCCATAGTTATTAAAACCGGACCGGCCGGTTGAACTGGGAACCGGCCATTAGGCCGGTCCGAGTCGGTTTAATAACCGGCCAGGCAGAGAACCGGCCTGAACAGGAGCGAACCGGCCAAAAACCGGTGAAACCGACCTGAACCGGAGGCAAACCGGTTGAACCGGTCCTGGTTCATATTTTTTTTTTTTTGATTTTTTTGGTCTTTTTTTATAATTATGGGTCAAATATTAGANACATGAATTCTCCAACTGATAAATCGAACAATTTATGACGATTTGAAGAAAATAGTAAAGAATAAAAATAATAATTTGTCGTTAGATGAAATGAAATATTTTTATAAAATAATAAAATATCATAACAAAAATAATATGTCTAATTATATGATGATCAAAGAGAAAGTAATAATTTTTATATTGAATGCAATAATATATAACAAATAAAAGTAAAAAATATATATAAATATTAAAAGTTCAGTTTCATTAATTGTATATTTTAACTAAATAAAATTATTCATTATTTGATTGTTTGATTTTTATTTTGATTGAATTTAATTTGATTCGGTTGAATCTTCAGCACACTTCATGTGGAGGGACCTAGCTAGTTCGGCAGGCGAGTATATATAGGACCATGTGATTAATAGGACATATATATATATATATATATCTTCAAATTATTTTTGTATGTACGAACTATGAAGTTACAACACACTGTAAATTTATGATGATAGGGACGTAACGGGTGCAACAAGTCCATATTTCACACTCATCATGTATATCATCACCAAGGTATAGATCGAGCTATATATATTTGAACTTTCATGATCTGTAGACGTCTATATATATATATATATATATTCTTAATTCAGCAGTGTTGAATTATATATTTACTTTGATTATAAAAAAAATAAAAATCTGTTACAACTTATTTTACATGATGAGGAGATATACTTTAGAACACCCAATTTATGAACCAATTCCCTAATCCTTTCTGAAAAAAAATGTAGAAACAGAAAAGTTTAATTTTATCTTCAAGCAATATTTAAAGTACTGCTTCCCGCAAGAGTTACCTATTAATTAGTTCTAAAGGCATACTATTACTGACAATATTATGCATAAAACTAATAATCGAGGCCTCCAATTCTATGGGATCCACATTTAGGCAAGAGCATAAAGTACTTAAGTACTTTTAAAATAATAATAATAAATGAACAATTATTTAACAATGATCAATGAAAATTAATTAATACCATTATCAGGTACGAATTGAACCGTGGGCTTGAGGGGTCATTTCTAAAAGGTTAACGGGGTTATTTTGGTCGTAAATTATGCATTAATGTTTATTTTAATCAATTATGTTTTAAAATATTCAAATTAGTTCTAAATATTGACAAAATATTTCATTTTTGTCCCAAATTATTGAATATGACTTATTTCAATAAGTTTAAAGCTGACGAGTTTAGAGCTATGTATTGTTCTCGAAGAGTATTTTCTCTATTTAGTTAGGGCTGTCAGCAAACAAGGTCAAATTGGTCATAAAAATAGACTGCTCGTTTCATAGTCAAACAAGGAAAGATAATTATATTTTTCTCATTTCAAATTCTAATACGACGAATTCAGAGTTACGAGTTCCTTTCAACATGTCCTTTGAATTTGAAATGAGAGACAAGAGAAATATGACAATATTTAATACCAAAATGAATCATTTTATTAAAATTTAAGACCAATTTAAATATTTTTAAACATAATAGACCAAAATAAACATTAGAGAATAGAACCACAATTACCCTTCACCTTTCTAAAATTTGTGGTTGTAATTGCTTCTTTTTTGTGTTTCTTTT
>QANZ01042780.1:0-44509 GCA_003254925.1 Chamaecrista fasciculata
GGCTCTGTCGATTCCGAATTTCTCCACCGCCTCGTCCAGCGTCACTGTCGCCGTCGTGGAGAACGCGTCGGAGAGTCTCTTGTACGCCGATGAAACCGTCCACGACGGAATCGGCACGGATCAGAGGAGGAAATCCTCGAGGTAGTTGAAGATCTTAGGGAGGCCTAGGGTTGCGAGAGGTATAAGCTGAATGCCGAGCCATTTGAAAATGAGATTTGGTCCGTCGGAGCCGAGGCCTGCAACGGCGGGATCTGAATCGGCGTCGCAGAGGAGTCGGAAGACAAAGTTGAACGACATTTGATCGGAGAGTTCGTTGAAGTTGATTCCGGCGACGGTGCCGACGATGGAAAGTTTCTGGTTTATTTAGATCGGAGAAGAGGAGGGAGAGAGGATGAAGAGAGAGAGAGAGAGAGAGAGAGAGAGAGAGAGAGAGAGAGTGCGAGAGTGAGAGAGAGAAAATTTTTGTATTTCTGGGTAAATTAACTTTAAATTTTAATTTATTTTCTTTTTTTACGTTTTGATCCTATTATAAAAAGAAAATGACCTTAATATAAGAAAATAAAACTTTTGGTGGATGAAAGCTTATTTTTCCTCTTTTTTAACGGAAAAATGGATGGAAAACGTTATAGGGACTAACTTTGACAAGTTTTGAATAACTGAGGGACCAATATGGAACAAAAAATAATTGTGGGACCTATTTGGAATAATAGGCATAACAGAGGGACCAAAACAGGACTTTCACCTTTCTTTTATAATTCTATAACATGCATGCAAAACAATATGCAATTATATATATATATATATACATACACATCCACTCTCTAGTCTCTAGCAATATCTGATTAAGACAAATACTTCTTTTACATGTCTTTGTATTATTCTATTAATTAGGAGAATTAATGTGGTTGATCATTCTTTCCTTTAGTTGGTTATTAATTAGTTAATTAGGTAGTGCTTTATTATATATTTCTTGAAAAGTAATCACCCCTCAATTTATCTTTAAAGATAAAAAGTCTCTAGTTTTAGTAATTTCGGGTTTGACGACTCATAGGTATACAAGTCAACATCGTTAGTTAAATGTCACATATTATAATTATCGCATCTTTAATTAACCTATGGATATTTTTGACTTGGAAGCGAACATTTGAAGTAATAAATCAAAAGACTTTATCTTTAATTATTTGAAGACTAGCTTGACCAAAAAGTTAATCTTTCTTGGAATTAATTCAAGGGAAAAGTATTAATAATTAATAAGCCTAAATATATATTTAGTATATTATTTTGTAATATTGAAAATATATTTTATAAGAGGTTTATTTATAATTATTTAGTTCAATTATTTTGATATTATATACTCCCTCCGTTCCTGAATATCTGCTTTTCTGGAGAACTTTTTTTATTCCAAAATATCTGATGTTTTATAACTTCAAGAGAGCATTAATTATTTTTTTACCATTCTATCCCTATTAAATATAGTAGAGTCATAAATGAATAAACATTTTCCAAGTAATTTAATAGGGATAGTTTAGTATTTTTACCTCATTTTTGTCTTCATTCTAGGTGAGCTAATCATTTCCTTGGTCTGTGTGTATTTACTTTAAACATCAGATATATAGGAACGGAGGGAGTATATATATACATACTTGTGTCTTAAAGAGTGACTATGTACACTACTATTTTAATTTCACTTTAATTACTCAAGTCTCTCTAATTTCTTTTTCTAGAGAATTTGATTACACTGTAGTAGCTTTCGAGGAATATGAGTTGTAAAGATTTGCCTCGATCATTTTTTTTTCGACAATTCCATGTCAGTAAATTCTCTCTCTTAATCTTGATTTGGTCCCTTATTTTGGAGTAATTGGGTTGCAATACAACCCTTTATGTTTTTTTTTTGTTATTAATTTTGGTCTTTTATGTTTCTCAAAAGTTTCACTCATCGGTCCCAACGATTAAATGTGGTTATCTCTCTCTTTTTAAGTTTAAATGCGATGATTTTCGATCAATTGTTGTTTTTGACGAGTCATTTCTTGGTCTAATTGGAGTCGTCAACAAACAAAGTCAAATTAGACTTCAAAAGTGGGTCGCTTATTTCATATTCAAACAAGCAAAATTGGTCATACATATCTCCTTTCAAGTATAATTGCAATTAGTTCGGAGTTACAAGTTACTCTTGACGAGTCATTTTTCTCCCTAGTTGAAATAGTCAGCAAATAAATTCAAATCAAACATAAAAGTAAATTTTCATAAATTTTCACTTTATGCCACTTTCGAACCTAATTTGACCTTATTTACTTTGGACATAAAAATATTATATTATATATTAGAGTACGAATTAATATTATAAGTTCAAAATAGTTATATAAATAAACTATTTAAAAGAAACAACCTTTTTTCATCAATATAGTGGCATACACATTTAAATATAAGATAAATTAAAGCTAAACCCTTTTAGAGTAGGATAAAGTAAAGCCTCTAGTCAATTATTCTTTCACAATACCTTGTAAAAGGATGGTGATGAAGATTCAATTATATATGAAAAAGTGTCTTAATCTTTTGCAAACAGAAAGAAGTGGTAATTTTGTTTTTATCAATAGGATAAATATGAAAGACATTTTGAGGACTCTCAATGTTGGGGATGATACAAAAGCATATATAGTGAAGACATTGTAGGGTTAGAAAGATCTATACCATGCACTTAGATTTAGACACATATATATATGGGGTTGGGATATAATGAGACAAAGGAGACAGTACATATCAATCAAAGTGACAAATATATAATAAAAAAAAGTAAATTCAAAAGAAGGATATATAATTAATGAAGAGACATGATAAGATTAAGAATGAGTAATTATTTTTATTGTATTTTTATTGTAATGTTAATTAAACTAATTAACATTACATATGAGAATATTACTTTTTTCTAAAGGAAATATAAGTTCTTTATTATAATTTTAACTTTATCATTAGTATATATAAAAATCTTGTGATAGTTTAACAATAGAATATCCCATTTGTCATGCTATTATTGGTCGACCTGCAATCTTCTGTTGTCCAATCAAATCCTTAGCATGGTACACATGTTTATGTGGCATTACTTGTCTTATTCTTATAAGGAATTATTATTTTTATTATTTTTTAATATGATTTCATACAATTATATTTTTTTAATAGGCCAAAGTTTCAAATTGGTCCCTTATGTATGGGATAAGTTTCAAATTGGTACCTTATCTTTCATTTGTTTCATATTGGATCTATATATTTTTATGATGTTTTAAATTGGTTCTAAAAATACTTTCGTGATGCGACTTTCCCTCATTTACTAGCAATCTTAACTAAGTAAAGAAATAATTCTTCAAGAATTAACACATAGCTTCAAATTCGTCGCATTCAGACTTTAAACAAGAGTGATATAATTTTTTCTCTTTCATTTCTCTCTCTCTCCCTCCGTCTCCCTCATATCTTTTTAACGATAAAATTGTATGGTTAAAAATTAACAGTGAAACAAGTAAAAACTTAAATGATCAAAATAAAACAAAAAATATATGTTAGAGTCCCAAACTAAATTTCTTCAATATTTCAATGATATTCAATATGAGATTTTAACCCTTACTTTTATTAAGTTAAAACAACATATAGAGGTAGTTACAAAAATATCCAACTTCTTTAATTTCCTATTCTTTGATATTTTGTATTAAGTATATATCTTATTCTAAAAATCAACTATAAAATATTCTAAAATTATATATAATACTTGAGATAAGTTTGCATGTGGAATCAAATCCTTAAAGTAAAGGGTTTGATCTATTTAATCACCCATGAATTTTTTATGTTATGGAATTGTGAGTGTGAAAATTAGATGAATGAAATTGTCTGGTGATGATGCAGCCGCCCCTTGCATTGTTAAATGTGATAATGTTTTGAGCGTTTGTAATTAATTGTAAGATTCTTCAATTCACTGCTCAAAAAGAAGGTTTTGCTGTCCACAATGTGAGCATCTTAGGTCCCATTTTTCTGTTCTCTCATCATTTCTGTCTACCACTTTTCCCACATTATAATTACTCTTCTTCTAATTATTAACCTTAATTATTAATTAATTATTTAGTCTTCATTTCTTTATTCATGTGGTCGGTTAATTAGTTTCCTTCTATATCTATATATGTATAAAACTTGCTCCATTTTAATTAACACTCACTAGCCACTACTAATTTTGATGTTCCAACATCTATTTTTGGAATAAGAAGTTGATTATTTTGCAAGAAGGTATGATGAGAGGTGTCTTTCTAATGTTTAAGTTCAAAAAAAAAAAAAATTAAGAGAATAATGAAACAAAAAGTGAGAAAAAGAATAAATTGAGTTGTTTTATTAGTTAATTTGTTTTTAACTTTATATAGCAAACAGTTTTTTTTAATAAATATAGCAAACAGTTATAACTATATGTATATAATGTATATAATTCATTATAAGACAATCATTCACATCACATGAATAGACATCACTAGAAAGTATTTTAAGAGTGTGACACCCGTCTTTTGAATAATGAACCTTTAGTTATTCATATTATTCATCAAATAATTTGATATATAATTTAATTACTTTTTTTTTTACAAAAAAACTACACAACCTAGTTTTGAATTTTAATTATATTAACACCGAAGTTCTAAAAAGAAATTAAATCACTTAATTTCTATAATATAAATGAATGGGCCTGTTTGTTTTTTCCACTTTTTATTTTTGTTTTTGTCAAAAATAGAAAATATGATTGAAAATATGTTTGATATAGATTTTCTAAAATATTGAGAAAATTTATTATTTAATTCTTCAACTTTCGCTGAATCAACGATTTAGTACAAAAAAAAATAGAAATAGATGACTCAGTTATTATTATTTTTATTTAGTATTTATTCTCTTAGATGTCTTCCAATAGTTAAGATGATGACTTGAATGGTAATCGTTGATGTGGTTCTGCAGATGTTACTGTAGCACATTAATTAGCTGAAAAATCAAACCTAAACCTATGTTGAAGTTCTAGTGTCTTCTTTAGTTTTAAACGAGTAAAACTGATGAGATTGAGAATGAAACTCAATGTGACTATCCTTCTCCACATTTGCAAATCATATTTAGAGGAAGAAGATGAAGCAAAAGATGAACCGGTTGTGACAATGTTCTTGTACCATAGCTGCTACAACTGCAAAAATCATAAGAAATAGCGAAGATTGAGACTAAGACTCATTATGGTCATTCTTATCACTTTTTATACATCTAGCATTAATATATGATATTTAGTGGTGACATGTGCATTTAGCAGTCATGTCACTATTTTAAATAACGAAAAAGACGTTAAGGACTAACTAATTGATATTTGTTATTATTGAGAGACTAAATAATACATTTATTCAATAACCAGATCGTTAGAAGTGTAAAAATTGAAGAAGAAAATAATAATTTTTCTCTAAAAATTTTAAATAGGCTAAAAACAAGAATGCCAAAAATGTTGAGTATTTTAAAAAACTAACTTATGCTATTTTGTTGGGCCAAAGAAACACATGATATTTTGTCACTTCTCACAAAAATAAAATCTTTAAACATATTAATATCATTATTTAATAATAATTAAAATTAAATATATATAATAATTATAATTATTCACGTTAACATAGTTTAAATATAATTAATAACAAAATTTTAACATTATAAATTCAAAGTTAAACCATTTCCAAACCTGAATGTTTATAAATGACCATATTAATAATAAAATCATTTTCATGTCTATAAATTTTCTTAGACTCCATAATTTCAGAAAAAAAGTTTCTTTACATTTTTTTAAATGTAATTATTTAAACTTTAACTAATGTTGGTATAATTTACTTTGTATTTTAACATATATCGTTCGTTCCCTGTTAGTTCATTTTTGTCATTGCTTAATTACCTTGATCATTTCAAGCTTTTAAAGAAATATTTATGTAAATGTTCCAAATCAATTTCGTTCTTTAAATTGGCTCAAAAAAAATTTCGTTCTTTAAATTATTTCATAGTCTTTTGAAAAATCATTACCGGTATGAGACTAACACCTAAAATTAAAAGTATAAGCTTTACACACCATTAACCGTTCAAAAAGTGAGTGAAATGACTTTATAATTATGAAAGTGTTTATTGCTTTAAAACTGAAATTATGAAATTTGTATGTAAAACCCCACAAGCTTGTTTAAACAAATTATAAGATTATATAGGTAGCAACCTTATTTTGAGTCAAATCACATAAACAAATTACAAAGAGAGAAAAGTAAATACCAAAACCCTTTTCTCAGATTGATCCATAAAGATTTTTTCTTAGATTGATTTCTTTTGGGTGCTATTCTTAGGAGATTTGGATAAGGTAAATTTAAGAGAGAATATAATTTTTGGAAATAATTGAATTACTTTAATAGTTTCTTTGATTATTTTTATATATTTAAAAGAACATTTACTTCTAAAAATTACTCTTAAATTTACCTTTTCAATTCTTAACACACTCTTTTGAGTTTTCATTCTCACCTTGGTCTTTTGGCTATCAACATCAATCTCATTATTCAATTTTCAATTGAACTGGCAACATATTGTTAATTGAGTTGAGACAAAGATTTATTACTTAATGACATAATATTTTAACTGTCACAAACAATTTCTTTTTAATATTGACAAGGTAAATTTGTCAAAAATTAAAAGATTTCATGTAAAATTGTAAAAATATAAAAACCTATTTATAATGTCGTTAATCAACCGTATCACATTTTTAATTAATACCAATTTAACTTGTGAGAAGCCTTGAGAAAAAATAAATATGTAATGAACTAAATTAAGTTTTTTTTTTTGAAAAGCAAAATATTAAAAGTTAGAAAGATCTTTCAGTATTGCGTGGAATCCAAATACAAAATAGAATATCCTGCACTGATGGTTCTCTTTAATTGACTTAGAATAAACAGTAATCCAACTTGTTAAGGAGAGGAGAGAGCTACACATATCATCAATTATTGTTCTCATATGTTTTATTCTGAAGCCATGAGACAAAGACACAACAACCTACAAGCCATTAGCCCATTGGTGTATGTTTCCTACAGAGAACAAATGGAGTTTTCAAGGACCACATGGAAGTGGGAATTACTAATCCATATGACCCCGAATACTTTCACAACAGAGAACAATGAAAGAAAACAAAATTATTTTTCCCATTCTAATGAAATGACCACTTGATTTTTTATTATTAGACGACTGATATGATTGCCTCTCTTAAATTTTTTTCCTAATACATGTTATGTGTTTCTCATTGAACCTAAAAACAAACACTCAAAAGACTCCACCAAACTTTTGTCCTTTTGCAGAAAGGGTCAATAGCAGTGCCAAATTAAAATAATATCACCCAATAAATATAAGGAGGAAAAAGACAAGAGAATCTGTGAATACTTGTCCAATAGCAGTAATGTAATGAGCAGCAGTGTGTGCAGAGGTGGTTGTGTAGCACAGAAGCAAGATATATATGAATCAGTCTTTCAGTGTTTCAGTGAAGCTGCCACATCTTACAGTTCAATTTGCTTCTCATTGTTCTTCTTCCTCTTGATTTTCACCCTACATGAGTGGCCCAAAGGGAGGTCCCTACATGGGTTCAATCATGGCCGTGGCTCCAACAAGGCACATGAATGAAGACTTCACGTGCCATATGGACCAAATAAGACCCCACCAGCTCATCCATCCCTCAATTCAAGAATGAATAAATGAATGAATGAATGAATCAAATCTGACCCAAAGAGTCATTCTCATCGAATCTAGTAGCAGGATACGCTATGTTTTCATTCCGACAACAATGGATTCATTCTACAGCACCCTCTCAACATACGTGTGAGGTAGACTGAAGGAGTATGGCATACCTGTCCTCAGAACCAGAGGAATACTGCACTGTAGGAAAATCTTGGACCTTTTTTCTAAATAGGGAAAAAAAAGCATCCTTAAATTGGCCAATGAGCATAATCTTTGAAACATGTCTGTCCTTGATGGAAAGAAGAGGTTGTGGTTTAAACTGTTCAGTAAAGTAAGAAGATTTGTGAAATCTCTCATTGTTGTCACTTTCCTCTCTTCAACTTGGCTTTTGCATGATGGCTCCAGCTTCTCTTTTGAAACAAACGAGCCCAAAAAGGAGAACCAAAAAGAAAATCCTATAAAACTCTTCTTACCAAGTAGGCGGTCTACATACGGATTCTCATAACTGAAGATGATTTGACTATGACTCAGCCACCCGCCACTTCTTTAAATTCTAGCCCAACCCCTCAAACTTCGTCACTCTTCACTTCTGTTTGTGCTCACTAAGAAACATCATCTATACTTCTGCCTTCCCTTCACTACCAAAATGAAAATGAGATTCCCAACACTTGGCCTTTTTAGAGAATACAACATTCTATTCATTAGATTCTTGATGATCTTGTTCCTTAGCTGTATAACCATTCGGCTTAACCTCTGTATCTCCAGTATCCCTTCTTCAATAAAAACACTTTCCCTTGAAGGACATCTCAGTTTTGATCAAGTTAGCCATGCATCTTGGGACTTTGGCAATAGGTATCACTATCACCCGATGGCAGTGCTGCACCCAAAATCAGTTTCTGATATTGCAGTCACCATAAGGAATATCTGGCAGATGGGTCCTCACTCACAGCTCACAGTTGCAGCTAGAGGCCATGGTCACTCACTCCAAGGCCAAGCACAAACTCATGGAGGAGTTGTGATCAACATGGAATCTCTCAAGGTCCCTGAAATGCAGGTAAATGCCGGAAACTATCCATATGTGGATGTCTCAGGAGGCGAGTTGTGGATAAACATCCTGCATGAAAGTCTAAGATATGGGTTGGCACCAAAATCATGGACAGACTACTTACACCTGACAGTTGGAGGCACTCTGTCCAACGCTGGAGTCAGTGGACAGGCATTTCGTCATGGTCCCCAGATAAGTAATGTTCAGCAGCTGGAGATTGTAACAGGTTTGTAACTTGGTCAGAAACCTAAGATCACAGTTAAGGGATGGAGGGGAAAATAAATAGTTACAGTTCCTAGTTATCCCTACTGAACAAATAATTCACTTGAAACTGAAGTAATAGCTTCTCAAGATTCCTTGTTACACATCTGATATAAGAGAGTTTAGATTTTATTTTATTTTATTTTATCATAACTATATTTTTAAAAGCAAAGAAAGAGGCACTTCTCTTCATATAATTATAAGAAGTTAATGGTTGACTGCAGGAAAAGGAGAGGTATTAAACTGTTCTCAGGAGCAGAATGGCGACCTCTTTCACAGTGTACTTGGGGGGCTTGGTCAATTTGGCATAATAACTCGGGCAAGAATTTCCCTGGAACCAGCACCTGCCATGGTAAGGCATCAGTGACAATACCATTGTTTGAGAGAATGATCAATGAAAAAAAAAATGCATCTTAATCATTTTCAAAAATCGCCATGATGTGACAACCTTCTGATATTTTTTTTTTTTTTGCTAACCTTGTTAGCACGTCAGACGAGATCAATCTAATCTCGTTTATAAGTCACACAGGTCAATAAAATAATAAAAAAAATGTTTCATTATGGCCATTTTTTGGTAAAAATTTTTTTAGCAAAATACTTTTTATTTTTTTCCGGATCACTATTGCAAGTCTTGCAAGTTTAATTTAAATTTTGAAACTATCCATCACCATCACGGAAAGTTCCTATTTTGAACAGGTTAAATGGATTAGAGTTCTGTACACAGATTTTGCAGCATTCACGAGAGACCAAGAGCTATTAATATCTGCAGAACACGCATTTGATTACATTGAAGGTTTTGTGATAATAAACAGAACAGACCTGCTAAATAACTGGAGATCATCCTTCAACCCACAAGACCCAGTTCAAGCTAGCAAGTTCAGATCAGATGGAAAAAAACTCTTCTGCCTAGAATTGGCTAAATACTTCAACCCAGAAAATATTGATTTAGCAAATCAGGTGAGGCAAGCCAAGGTTCAACCTGAAGAATGATTTCATGCATAAAACATACATGAATCAGTCTAGTTATTAAATTAATATATATATATATAAAAACTGTCTCACTATGTTTTAATTTTTTTAATGCAGGAAGTTGAGAAGCATTTGTCCCACTTGAACTATATCCCATCAACACTTTTTCTAACTGAAGTCACATATATAGATTTCTTAGATAGGGTTCATGTCTCGGAGGTCAAATTGCGGTCAAAAGGCTTGTGGGATGTTCCACACCCATGGCTCAATCTTTTTATACCCAAAAGCCAAATACACAACTTTGCAGAAGTTGTCTTTGGGAATATTCTAACAGAAACAAGCAATGGCCCCATCCTGATCTACCCAGTAAATAAATCAAAGTAATGGTTCTTAAAAACAAGTAATCTCCACCAATATTTTAGCATCAATAAGTGATTAATATTTTATGTTGGTTTCAGGTGGGACAACAGAACTTCTGTTGTTATACCAGAGGAAGATATTTTCTACTTGGTGGCATTTCTTACATCTGCAGTCCCCTCTTCCAATGGATCTGATGGCCTAGAATACATTTTAACTCAGAATAAAAGAATTTTAGAATACTGTGAAAGAGGCCTCATTGGGGTAAAGCAATATCTTCCCCACTACAATACACAGGAAGAATGGCGGAAACACTTTGGCCCCAAGTGGGAGCCATTTCTGCAAAGAAAAACTGTTTATGATCCATTGGCAATGCTAGCTCCTGGCCAAAGAATATTTCAAAAAGCAACAAACCTTATCACGTCGACAGCCACATCTTACCAAATATGATAAAGAAGAGGCTCTTGTGTCATACTGAAATATGTCTTATTTGCTAAGTGAGCGGGATCTGGCTGAGATTTGGTCAACAAAAAGGATCAAATATTTCAGACATGCAAGATTATGGTGCTGCCAAAGGACCCATAAACATTATCATCCCTAGAATGGATGTATATATCAATTTTGTGGACGTGTATGCCCTTGTATATTCTCTAATGAAGCAAGTTAAGAACAAGAAATAAAACGTATATGTACATGAAGATTATTAGTTAAGACATCAATGATAAAAAAAGCTCTATTTAACATTTCAGAAGAAAACTTGGACAAAATATTGAATCCACGCAAAAAGTATTACTATATCAAAAAGCGGAAAATAATATCTATCTATCTATCTACATTCTACAGCAATCCTAACCCATTTCCAGAGACAGTGTGTGAGGGCAATATGATAAATAAACTGCCATCCATCTCACAGAGACAAATGCAGCAAAATTGGCTAATCTGAAACATGGGAAAAATTCATAAGCAGAACTAATATACCATTAATTTACTTTTCCCACATGAACTATTCAAATAAAAAAGGGTAATAGCAACAGATCATTTTTGTTAACTCCCCTTGTTATTTCCATAATATCTTATATGTCAAAATAAGAACAAAAATAGTAACTTCTAGACTCTATGACTCTGCAAGTGCCAGTCTTTGTCGAATTATAGTTTTCTCAAGCTTTTCTAATAGTTTTTTTTTTTGTTAAGCACATTTTTATTAGAGTTCAAGGTATGGTTTCATCAAAGAGGAAAAAAAAACTTAAAGTTGGGATATGTGCGTTTATGCTTTATAGTTTAAAAGAAAATAAGAGAGGCTGATTAATTACCTCCAATATGTAACTTCTTAATTTGGTGAGGAGCGGAGACCAAATATACCAAAAGTTTTTTTCCAGGGATTTATTAGTATTGTATAGATACATTGGCATATTCCAAAAACTGTTTAAGGTTTTTCAAATAAATAAAGGACCAAAAGTCCAAAAGTTTCAATTGTTAAAAGCTTATTTGCTTTCTTAAAACCAATTCATATCTTCTTAATCATCAAGCTGTTCATTTTCATGCAGTTAAAGTCCTAGGAATCATTTTATAATTTTATGATTGTCTTCCCCAGCATTTCATTTATTGTCAGGGGGAATGGCTTGATATTTGTTCAGCATCACCAAAAGGTATAAGATCTATCAAAAGCTGAACTGAAACAGGAGTCAACTGTTAATTATCAAGAGATTCCATCATCAGCATCAGCATAAGAAATGGAGGGGGAATTAAGCTCAGTAGCTTCTAGACCATTTCTGATGTTGAATCCTCTCAACAAACACATAATAAAGTAAGGCACCAAGCTTCGACATAAATGAAAACAGAATGCATCCCTTCAGTATAAAGTTACATGAAAACCTAATTCTATGTGTGGTATCATTTCATCTACATGAATACTAAATTTGTAGCATGAACTTTTTTGCAAATAACCACTATAGGTGAAGCTTTTTAAAGCAACAGAACAGTTTACCTGATATACCAAATAGTTCCTTCCATAATGCAATTGTTAATTATTGCCGAGCACTTAGACAATTCACTTTGAGTACAGGGGCACTGCTTTGCTGCTGACAGTAGTGAAAGCTATTGAAGGAAAATCAGGACACAAAGAATGGGGCCCTTCTCCTTTCAATAGCACCTATAATCAAATACTAATCAGCGCCAGATTGACTAGAGCTGCATTAATAATTATTCATGACAAAAATCTTTCACATTAGAGCACCTTATATTCTGACTCCTCACAATGGTCAAGGGGCATAGATTAACTCAATGAAAACCACAAGAATCTTACAATAATTGGAATACTCGCTAACAGACTTCTGAGTATGAGATATAGAAGTTGCCCTGGAAACTACGCTGTATTGTATCCATATTCCTATAATGAGTAGACGGGAATCTCATTGTATAAGAGTCAAAAGTTTGATAAAGTGTGCAGTGAGTGGCTTAATGCATATTTATCTCATAACAAACCATGTATATTCAGAAGGATGGAAACAAAAACAGTATAACTAATCTTGAATATTTTCCATAATAAAGGAAAGAACAGTATAACTAATTTAGAGGAGAGGAGAGTAATTTCACCACAAAAAATTGCATAAAAAGTAGGAAAGTGCATTTTACATTTTCCCATCGAGGAAGCACCTACATTAACTAATTGAAGCACTTCTATTCTAGAGAAGAATACCCTCACTATCATTCACAGAAATTTATCCAGCAGAAGAAATTCTGTGCGTGACAATTTTATTGATCAAGGAAAAAGAGACGAAAGAAAATATGAGCACTAAAGCAAAGGAGAATCAATACTAAAAGACACATAAATAGTAGACCAAATAAATTCTCGACATCCTTATCTACACTTATCTGCAACCTGAAAAGCAGTTATACGCCAGTAATTTATGATTGTAGTCCATTTAGATTCTAAGCGGCACTACATTTTTCTTGTAAAAAATGACTTGTAAATGGAGTCAAGTGCTCATACTGATGGGAAGAGGAAAGAAACTGCACAAATAACAGGTGAAGAAAATGAACACATAATTCTAAGCCATGCATTTCCATACGCTATGAACAAATTCTTCTTTCAAAATGTTTGAACCTTGAGATTTCACATAAGAACTGGTGGTAAATGCCAACCAAAATTCATGTGCACTGCCTGGCATAATGAGCTAAGATTTTCAAACATTTATGAAAAATATAACATTAGAACCTGCTGCAGAATATACTGACATATTGATATAAAATAGAAAACATAGTGCCTCAAATGAATGAAAGCACCATAACAAAAGCATGAAAATAGCAAAGAAAACACTCAAGACACCTTGGCTTTAGAGAGGCCAAGTCTCTCCCAAATAACCTCACCAATTTCCTAATGAAAAAGTACTCTTAAACCTACTGATACCCATACAGGAGCAACCAACGCACACCCACGTTCTGCTACAGACCATTATTCTTGGTCCCTACTTCCTTGCACCCCTTTTCCCTCTCTCAGCAACTTTCTCTTGCCATATCTTTGTCCATTCCCCTGGCCCAACCATTCATGATCCCTCTACTCTTTTCTTTCCCTTTCTTTTATCAGTATGTAGAGGGCCCATCATATAACCATAATGTGATTCTAAAATCAGGAATCATTAACATGAGAGCATAGAATCATATGGCTTCTGGGGCACAAATGTTTGTGACATCCATCCTTAGATTATAGCCATGAAGAATAGAAAATGGTATATAATTGCATCATGAAATTCTATTATCAGAAGCATGAATGATATGGGAGTTTCCTTCTTTTCCTATGGCCTATTAAAAAATCAGGATTTCAACTTGTATTTCTGAAAAGAACAAATTACCCATGCATCTACTGTATGTTGTAGTAGTGATAACTAATAATTGATAAGAAATATAAGGAAGACAGCAGAAATCATAAGGGAAGGGAAACAAATCACAACAAAGCAAAGATTTTTTCTTTTATTTTTGGGGGGGTGGGGGATTTCGCAAGATCTAATCATTATTATACATGCCAAATGATCTTAAAGTATTAAGCTTTAAAGCTCTTGAAAGTTATAACAGATCATTCATGGATTCCTTACATGGAAACAAATGTTAATATATGATCTAGTCTAAAATATAAGATACTAATTCAACAAGTCATCCACATGAATGCCATTATAAAATGCTAATAAGAGAAGTACATGCAAATGCATATCTTACAAGAACTACAAGAGCATAAGCCCACCCCTGAAAGCCCACACACTTGTTTTAGGCAAGTATAGTATGACTATAAAGGACTACTTCAACTCAAAAATTCAAACGTGAAAGCTCATCGGTTCATCAATAATATATATTATTATAATTCCTAACACATCCCCTCACATAAATTCCATCTTGGCTTGAAGTGTAACAAAGCATAAGCCCACCAGACCTGATACTAAAACTTTAATTAATGGAGCTGGGAAAGATTGAAACTCTAACCTAAGTCATAAAAACTTTGATATCATGTCAAAGACCACTTCAACTCCAAAACTTAAACTTCTAGTTGAAAGCATATGAATAGTTTTATTATAATATCTAACAATCCTTTTTCTCTTAAGTATGATGCTTAACCTACAAGTCGATTCTAATTGAGTTCTCACAGAACGTAGTTTTTTAAGTTTCAAGCTTGTCTCAAGTGTTTTAAAGTGACATGTTATCAATTTTAAGATAACTATCAGAAGCAGCTTTCTACAAGGCTTGTGTTCATGATGCTTTAGAGACTGTATGATTGCTATCTTTACAACAAAAAAACTTGCCGTAAACAAGACAAGGCAGCAATAAATCAGTGGTGAGGGAAAAAGCAGCCAAATTCAAAGTGTTAAATCTTATAAGTTTCATGGAGAACATTATAAGTCAACCTAATCATGAAATGACCTCATCAAACTTCTCGTGTTAAAAATAATTGTTACTTGTCAATTGACTGAAATCCTTTACTGAAAGGTTAAGCTTATTAGTAGAATATTCACATTCGAGGTGGTTTAAATTATGGCAGCTTGTAAAAGTGTTTGCAATGAAGAACACATGTTCGAAAGTGCTAGCCAAAAAAAAATGTGCAGAAGATAGAAGGTAAGAATCTGACTAAAAATCAATAGATATGAAAGAAACAAGGATCAGAATGGTGACAATATCATTGATATTAGTAAAATTCCCTGAGCATAACCAACTCAGCATTCTGATTTTTCTCCTTTGAGATGACGATAATAGTAATAATTAGATTAAAAAACACACAATGGACATAAAATTTGCATATATGTATAAATATATTTGTTAGGTAAGTCAGTCCATAATTATACACATTTAGTTCACCCAAAAAAACGCACATTTAGGCATACAACAGATTAGCCCTCCCATCAGTTGAGATAGCAAACCAGTGAAGGCTAAAAGAAAAGGTTATATCTAGCTTTACAATATTATTTTTCTTTTAAATGCATTATGGGTTCCAAATAAAATTGAGCAATTTATATAAAACAAAAAGGAAGGCTCATCTGAATGTAACATAAAATTACTAACAACTACTTTTTCATCCCTAAAGAACACCCATTGCAGTGCATCACAACAGAAAACACGCGAGTGAAAAGCGCAGGCCAAAATTAAGTTCATAAACCCCTTGATCATTATAGCCTATAATCTAATTCCCAAGACTCTATGACGCAAAAGCTTCTTTGATAAGTTTTTCAAATTGATTTCTTTCATTAGGCGTTTTTATTAGGAAATTAGGTTCCAATTAGGGATTTGAATATTGTGTTTTGGGCTTAGAGCCATGTTAACCCATATTTAGTCAGACAATCAGTCATGGTGTTTTAGAGAAGTTAGAGTCTACATGTGATTACTATTTTCACCACTAACCAAGCAAACGAAAAAATAGAGCCACCACGCATACATTTTGCAATTGCACTCCCACTCCCACTAGTGCTGTAACTAGATCATATTCTTCAACAACTCCATTATAATAACATTAAAGCTCATATACAACCCGTTCAAAGTTAGATAAGTAAGCACATAAATGAAACATTGCGAGGAAATAGAGTAATAGAAGGGAACGAAGATGACCTCCGATGATCAACATCGACGGCGAAATTCCGATGATCAAAAGCAGTTTATCGATCGCTTGTTTTAGGGAATTCTTGGAAGATTTCGCTGAAGCTGCAGATGAATAATGCAGAGTGTAGAAGTTGAAGAGGACGTTTGAGAGAGGAGATACATAAATAGCACACGCGTAAAGGGTTTATCAACGGTTCACCAACCAGCATTTGACATGGAGGATCACCATCTTTGCTTTGAGAATGCCATTTTTTTAAAGCCAGGGAAATTCTTGATTCTTCTAATCAGTTTTTGCTTCTTCACAACTTTTTTTTTTAATCTCATTTGTTCTTTAATTTCCTGTACAAATTTCTTTTCTACAAAAAAATTGTAAATTATTATATATGACATTATGTTAACTTTGTTAATAAATTAAAGCTCAAAGTTAAAATTTGATCTTATATCTTTTGTTCAGTTTCCAATTTAGTCTTATAACTTTTTTGTTGTATTTTAGTCTCGTATCTTCTCAAAAGGTTCAAATTTGCTTTTATATTATTTTTTATCCTATATTTTTTTTTGGTCAAGTTACAGAATTAATATTTTTTTTTTTACAAAAATTTTATTATTGGTCTTCAATAACATACATTTTATACAAGAAAAACACTAGTCAATAACATACATTTCCATTGATAGTTGAACCTGAAAGTTCCTGAACATATTAGGTAAATTTTGGGACTACTCGTGGCTATTTTGATCATTCAATAGGCATTTTCATGGATAATCATTACACTCATGATTTCAGCAACGTGTTACGGCGTTTGAGCAAGGCGACACAAAGCCATCACAGCGCGTTGCTCTCTGAGAGTGACCACTCACTATCGACCTTCTTCTACACTTGGACGAAAGGGGCTTCAAATTTTGTTTTTCTTTCTTATTTATACTCACGAATTTGCCCACGTTCGTTTTTTTTTTTTGCCCATTAACATTTCTGCATTTCACTCGAACCTAGTGGAAAAAGCTGGTTTCTTGTATGCTGGAAATTTCCTGTGATTGGGTTCTTATATATGGAATTTCCAATAAATGAACTCATACTTGACTGGTTTGTTGAGTTTGGATCACCAAACTTGTAGATGCAGTCATGCAGATTTGTTTGGTTTGAGTGTTCTTTATGTTAGTGGGTCAAAACTCAAAACCAGTGAATTCCCCAATTGGCTATTGTTGGATATTATTGAAATTTGATTCTTATATCTCATTCTGTCTATTATTTGTGTTGTGATTGGAAGGGGTTGCTTGTTTTATTTTGAATTGGTAAGATCTGCTGATAAGATCAGATTCTTCAGATGTTTTAGAGGTTGGTGGTTGATTTGGTAGGGAATTGTTCTTAATAGGTTGTTGCTTGGATGATAACTACCACTAAGATTTCTGGGTATTTAAGATCTTTAGTTGATATCTCTCAGCATTTTTCCTCCAGAAGTTGTGCTTGTAGAGTGCCTTTTGGATTTGGAACTAAGATGGTTGGAACCACTGGAGATATTCACCACAATTTATATTCAAATGATTCTGTTAAAAATGCAAATGGTGGTTTAGAAGAGAAGCTTGATGAGCTTCGCCAGCTTATGGGCAAAGTGGAAGGTGATCCATTGAGAATAGTTGGAGTAGGAGCAGGTGCATGGGGCAGTGTATTTACTGCTTTGTTGCAGGAGGCTTATGGTAGCTTAAGAGAAAAGGTTCTAATAAGGATATGGCGTAGACCCGGAAGAACTGTTGACAGAGTCACAGCCAAGCACTTGTTTGAGGTGATCAATTCAAGGGAGGATGTATTGAGGAGGCTGATTAGGCGGTGTGCATATTTGAAATATGTTGAAGCAAGATTAGGCGATCGAACACTTCACGCAGATGAGATTTTGAAAGATGGGTTTTGCTTGAACATGATTGATACCCCTCTGTGCCCTTTGAAGGTTGTGACAAACTTGCAGGAGGCTGTGTGGGATGCTGATATTGTGATTAATGGCTTACCATCGACAGAAACCTATGAGGTATTTGAAGAAATTAGTAAGTACTGGAAAGAGAGAATCACAGCTCCTGTCATCATTTCCTTGGCAAAAGGTGCGGAGGCTGAATTGGGTATTGAGCCACGAATAATAACGCCCACTCTCATGATCAATCGAGCAAGTAAGTCTTATTTGCATATGTTCAGGTGGTCTCCTCTCTAAAGACTCCTGTTTTTCTATTTGTATTTTCCCTTGTGCCCTTTATATTCATTCTTTAATGCTATGTTTGTCCTCTACAGTGCATAAATAAGCATTTTGAAAAGATTGTTCCTGATTTATTGGCTAAAGTATTTGATAAGAATATGTTAGTCAGTATTTTTATCCAAGCAACAAAATAAACAAAATCTTTGGTGGCTTATTATTACAAGGAGCTTGTTTATTAGAAGATCCAACTAATTAACTGTCTAGAAGGATGAAATTTGAGACTTTGTAGAAATGCTACGATACTGCAAATTGACCCAGTGGAGGACGACGTTCAGGTTTTATTGAGGTTTATAAATAGGCTTCTTTGGTTATAATACCTTAATATGCTTACTGTGGTGACAACTGTTAGGTGCCGCTATTTTTGCAAATGAAGCAGGGAATATGTATTTACTTGTATTTTTCTTCCTTACTATGACCTAATGCAATATTGTGCCTTCTTTGAGTTGCAATGGATTTTCCTGGGCAAAATAAAGAAATTGCTTGACTTAATTTATTGGGTGGAGTGCTGGGGCTACCAAGTAGTTGGATTGTCTGGAACGGTATCTCTGTGAGTATGATGTAAAGTATCTGAAAGGAAATTATAACAACTAACTTCTGGAAAATTTTCCTTTTTATTTGGAATTCAATTTGCGAGCTTGAGTTTCTATGAATGCTTGGATGTAAGCTTCAGATCTTTTATGGAAATATTTTTTTCTCAGAATTGTTGAACTTTATTATTTAAGATCCCATGGGATCTTTTTGTGTTTATCTGTGTTTGGGTTCTTGCCTTTCTGAAGCCTGTATATTCTGGTGTACATTAGTGTTGTGTCTTTAGACCTTGAAATGGAATTTTGTATGTATAATTGTTTTTTTCAATTTATTTATTAAATTAAAGAGTGGGTTATCTTGTTTTGCTTAGATACCATATATGTTTCACTTATAGAACTTAGAGTAACTTATTCCTGTGGAATTGTATGATTATGATATTTCTAATTTTATTTTTTTGATAAACTATAAATGAATCCCATTCTTAAATGAGATATCAATGCAATATGTGAATGTCAAGATGGTAAAATAATTAATTTTCGGTAACAACATCGGATGCATGAATATTATCTTAATAAGTAATAACCATAAGCATGCTAGGTGTAATGCATATGTAAGTCAAGTTTCACTTTTTAATTTTTTCATGCATCCAGTTGGCGCTCATTTATGAACCTTACAATTGAAGTTGTTTTCTGTTGAAAAAGGAAACTTATGAACAAAGTGTTCACTGTTTAATTGGGTGAATCCTGAATTCCTGATGCCCTTTGTTCTGTTATTTTGATAATGGCATATCTGTCCATATGCTGTATGTTGAAGTTTTGATTTCATAACAGTCTGATGTCATGTTATGCAGCTGGAGTTCCCATGGAAAACATTCTTTACCTTGGAGGACCTAACATTGCCTCAGAGATTTACAACAAGGAATATGCAAATGCTCGGATATGTGGGGCAGAAAAATGGTGAAAACCATTGGCAAAGTTTTTGAGGCAGCCCCACTTTATAGTGTGGGATAATGGTGATCTTGTTACCCATGAAGTTATGGGTGGACTGAAGAATGTCTATGCTATTGGAGCAGGTAAAGTTTGGCTTATTCTTGTAGTTACCTTATGCAGAAACAGCTTAAAAGAAGCCAACTGAAAAGAAAAGAGATTTTTTTCAATCTTTGGTGTTGTTCAGTGTTTTCCCCATTGAAATTTTAGTTGTTTTAGTCTAGTGTAAAGAGATCTTGGAATCTTCTCAAATGGGAAAGACAGACAAGCCATTTATTATTTCTAAACATACTTCTCCGTGTGTGGGTACGTGTGTTCTGTTAAACAGAGATGAAAGAACTATGAAACATGGGTACCACATATTTTCTAGCATGTTATACCAGGATTTTATCACAATTCACTGTTCAACACAAGCGTGACACACATTCATAAATATCACTGTTAAATTACAAGCATGAATGTAACCAAGCCGTTCTTCTCAATTGTTGTAAAGCCACTCTCTTTTTCCTCAAGAATTCATATTTAGGTTGAACATAAAATCTTCAGCACAAGATCTATTTATTTTATAGTTGCGACTTAACAATTATCTGAAATTGCCCACACTTTATAATCTTTCGGTAATATTGACTAGGGTTGGGCTAACAATTTCTCAATTGAGAAAATGTATTCAACAATTTGTTGATCATTCAGAGATTTCTTGACTAATGAGAGAGTATTTTATTTCGCAATATGGTGAAAGTGCTATTATGTTTCTATAATAATGGTTGACGATACCAATCGTGGACTTTTTATCAGTTAACAGTCTTCTTTAAATGGTTTCAAGATGAACTTCTGGCACAGGATGACATCAATCCCATATCATTTCAAAGGCTGACATGTGTTTTGCACATTGGAGATTGCTTATATGTTGTCATAAATTGTTGTTTCTTGTTCCTACTTCTTCATATGCATGCTCTGATGGTTCAGACTTTGATCTTGTCCTGTTAAATGTTAGTAAAATTCTTTCTTATTTTAGGATATTCTTAAATATCATAATTTTTCTGCATAAATCTCAATGAAACAGGAATGGTAGCTGCTTTAACAAATGAAAGTGCCACCAGCAAATCTGTATACTTCGCCCACTGTACATCAGAGATGATTTTTATCACTCATCTATTGGCTGAAGAACCCGAGAAACTTGCCGGACCTTTGTTGGCTGATACTTATGTAACCTTGTTGAAAGGTCGTAATGCTTGGTATGGACAAAAGCTGGCAAAAGGGGAATTGAGCCTTGAGATGGGTGATAGCATCAAGGGCAAGGGGATGATTCAGGTATAAAATGCACAAAAGTTTAGTCACCAAGCTAAAAATCCTTCGAACTTTGAAAAGTGACGAGAGACTCCTATAACTTTTGATTTCTTACAAAAGACACATTTTGTTAAGATTTTAATTCAAAATCAAGTTTTTTTATAATTTCATTATTGTTGCTGCATTTTACATTGATCCAAAATTAGAATTAACTATTGTTGTAATTAGTAGTAGCCAAAAAATTAAAAGAAAAATTCTTTAGTTTTTCAGTGAAAATTGTGCAAAATCCAAAGTTCAAAGGTTTGTCGTCACTTTCCAAAGTTTACGGGGTTTTAGTGGTTGATATGTACAGAAGTTGGGATATATATATATATGGGAAAACTTGTATAAAATTCCTTATATCTTTGTCATAAGGTTCCTCCAATCACAAGTGTTAATTATATTTTCTTTTTTCAATGATTGGTTATGCAAAAAGTTGTCTTTTATACTCTCTCAGTACCATGATTGGTCATACAAAACAAATTTTCCACATGTCTTATTTTCACTGGAGAACCTTATAGCAATGATATTACGTACTTTATATTGTCTTACCCTATATATATATATATTTAACTATATCATGCTCTAGCATTTTATATATAGGTTACCTAATACATGGAAAATTAGTTGCCAGATATCAAATAATGATTCTAATTCTATTATTGCCACTTGTCTGATGATTTTTATTTTTCTTTCTATTTTGTAGGGAGTATCCGCAGTTAAAGCCTTTTATGAACTACTCAGCCAGTCCAGCTTAAACGTTCTAAATCCTGAAGAAAACAAGCTTGTTGCCCCAGTGGAGCTTTGCCCCATCTTGAAGATGTTACATAAAATACTAATAATTAGGTAATAAAGTTTGCTATCCCATTTTTCCCCTTCTCTCTTCTCCTTTTAAACTTCTTTGGAGAAATGATGGAGTCGACTCGGGCTTTATTGGCCAGCAAACCGAAATTTTATTTAGCTTCTCCATACTCATGAGAAATTCTCAGCACATTTGGTATATGGGACTAATTTTCTGAGGTTGGACTAAAAATTGTATATAACTAGCACATGAAAGAATTGGTCATGATTCTAACAATTTCTGTGGTTTTGAATCTTCAGGGAGTCTCCTCCACAGGCCATTCTTCAAGCATTACGAGATGAGACCATGAACGATCCCCGTGATCGTATTGAGATCGCTCAAAGCCATGTTTTTTACAGGCCTTCTCTTCTTGGTCAGAAGCCTTGAATCTTGATATTTTCTCATGTGGTTTGGACATAATTTTTTTTATGTAAAATTGATGAGATGTATTATGATGGAACTCTTCTTGCTAAGGATATAATTCAAGGCCATGGAGGTTTTTTCTTCATATAGATAACCATTATTATAGTCGAAAGAGGTGAAGCAGACACAAGCTGTAGAATGCTATACTAGTTTTCATTTCATGCTTCCTGTTCCACTTTGCTTATGGAAAACACTTATATTAAGTTTGTTATATATTTGTCATAAGGTTTCTCCAATGGCAAGTTTTAATTGCATTCTTTCTCTTTAATAATTAGTTTTGCAAAAAGTTGTGTTTAATATTCTCTCTATCATAATTGGTCATACATAAAATTTTTGTCACGTGTCATATGTTGATTGAGGAACCTTACAGCAAACATATGAAAAACTTTAATTAAGTTTTGCCCTTTGCTTATCTGGTTATTTATCACTGATTTTATGGAAGTAATCTTACATATCCATTTGGTAGAAATACTAAAATGTTATCAGGGCCAACGTAGTTTTAGTTTAGGGTAAATTACACAAAAGGGCCCTGTGGTTTGGCCCATTTTCAGATAGGGTCCCTGTGGTTTAAAAAGTGTCAAACAGGGTCCTTGTGGTTTGCTCCGTCAACAAAAAGGGTCTTGAGTTATATTTCCATCCAAAATTTAATGGAAATTTTGGCTAAAATATTATTTTAAGACCCTAATTATTAATTTTATGCGTTTGACTCCCTAGAGGACTTTGACGCAAAAAAATAAAAGTTTCATGATCATAAATGAAATTTCACCTGGACTTTGACTGTAAACTCTTCGTTTTCCGGTCTTTGTTTCACTCTTCTCCTTCATCACCGTCCTACAAAACCCAGAAGATTTAATACTTTTTGGTATTATTTTCAATCACAAGTTGAGTTCACGGACCATTTCATTCTCCTCATTCTTATCTAAATTTCGAGGTTAATATAAATCTTGTTTAATACTAATGCACACAACAGATATATGACTTGTGTTATTTCCCTTACTATGATTTTGTTTCTATTCAATTTCATTTTCTAATTCTTCTTAATTCCGTCTCAGTCAGTCACTACTCATGGAGTTAGATGGCAAGTTTCTCAACACTGGTCTACTCATTGTGGCCACCATTGTTGTGGCCAAGCTCATCTCTGCATTCATAATCCCTAAATCGCGAAAGCGACTCCCTCCTGTGATGAAATCCTTGCCAATTGTTGGTGGGTTGTTCCGATTTTTGAAGGGTCCGATCTCGATGCTTCGTCAGGAGTATCCGAAGCTTGGGAGTGTCTTCACTTTGAACATTTTCCATAAGAAGATCACGTTCTTGGGAGTGTCTTCATTACTTTGATTGTAAATTTCACCCAGCAGTAACACCAAAGATTTAAAGGGTTGTGATCTAAAGGGTTGAGATGGGTTTTGAGGTTTGAGACATATTGGGTGAGGTGGGGTATGTCTTTGAGGAAAGTGGGTTTGAATGAGCCAGTGGTGACGGGATCGCCGGAGTGATCGCCGCCGTCGGAGATGGTGGGGGCGGTGGCTTCCGTAGAAGAAAGAGCCATGGCGGAAATCTTCTGGGTTTTGCAGGACGGTGATGAAGGAGAAGAGTGAAATAAAGACCGGAAAACGAAGAGTTTACAGTCAAAGTCTAGGTGAAATTTCATTTATGATCACGAAACTTTTATTTTTTTGCGTCAAAGTCCTCTTGGGAGTCAAACGCATAAAAATTAATAGTTAGGGTCTTAAAATAGTATTTTAGCCAAAATTTCCGTTAAATTTTGGACGGAAATATACCTCAGGACCCTTTTTGTTAACGGAGCAAACCACAAGGACCCTGTTTGACACTTTTTAAACCACAAGGACCCTACCTGAAAATGGGTCAAACCACAGGGCCTTTTGTGTAATTTACTCTTTAGTTTAGTTTATGTAGATTGTGGCATCATTTGGCAATTCCAATTAGTGGTTTCAATTTTTATTTTTCTGGATCTTATACCCAAAAAATATTTGGGCCAAAATGAGAAAGGGTTGAATTGGTTTGTTTTTACTTGAAATAAAATAATGATTTATAAAAGATAAGTTTTTTAATGCTATTTTTAAAAGATAAAATATGTAAAATTATGTCACCTAAAAATATAGTTCTCATTAATTTAGTGTTTTGGTTGAATTAGGCAATGAGAAGTTAATAAAAACCAGCGTTGCACTTGTGCGAAGAGCTCAAGAACATTTTATAAGCATATTTAGACAATTAGACTAGTTAATTCACATAATTTGTAGGTCTCAAGTGATGTCCTGCGGGATATTCAAATATTTAAAATACTTAAAATAAGAACAATATTAACAAATTATGATAGCCAAAATACTTAAAATAAGAACAATATTAACAAATTTGTAGGTCCCAAGAACAATATTAATTTAGTGTTTTGGTTTCACAGAAGGCGTTAGTACATGATAGAAATTAATATCTTTTGGTCCCAAGAACAAATATGTTTCACGTTAACATCTTTATTGTTGCTCTAACAGTAGAAAAGGAATTTCTATAAAAAAGTATAATTTTGAAATTTGAAGAGCCACTTGGTTTGGTTGATTTGAAGGTATAAATACAAAATAAAACCAAACTAATTAAAACACAAAATAAAAAATAACGAATAGAGCACTCTCTCTCTTTCTCTCTCTCTCTATATAGTCTATATCACGAGGCTGTGGTGTTTGTTGTACGCAGTACGCAGCAGATAGATGTGTATCTCATTCTCGTGTGATTCCCGCCAATTCCGGCGATGTTTGAACCTTTCCTCCAAAAACAATATTCCAGGCTGTCTCTTATTCTCTAACAGATTTTGATTCATCTCTATAATTCATTAATTCTCCAATCTTCTTCTCTTTCTCCCTCACTCACTGATCATTCATCAGTGAAGGAGTTAGCTATTAGCAACAACATCACAATCATGGAGCAGTACCTCCGAGAAAACTTCGACGTCCAGCCCAAGCGCCCGTCGGAGGCCGCCCTCCGCCGATGGAGATCCGCCGTCTCCGTCGTCAAGAACCCCCGCCGCCGCTTCCGCATGGTCGCCGATCTCGCCAAGCGCGCTGAGGCCGAAAAGAATCGCATGAAACTCCAGGTTTAATTTTACATTCATTCTTTTCAAACTCATTTTGATTTATTATTAATTGAGTTTCTGAAACAAAACAATGTGCATTTCTTTTTAATTTTTTACTTCTTCGCTCTCATTCTCTGTTTAATTCATTGTCGATCTTCCTGATTCCAAACGGATTGATTTGCTTACGATGATTTTTGATTTGGTGATTTGTTTGGATTTTATCACCGTAGTAGTTTCGCAATCTGCTTGTTTGTGCGGTCCTTGAGTTTGGATGCTGAAAACAGGGCAGATGTAACTGATAAACATTATAACCGAAGAGAGAAAACATCTAGTGAGTAGTTATAGTCTCTGGATTTCCAAACGAATTGATTTGTTTACGATGAACTCTGATTTTGTGATTTGTTTGGATATCATTACCGTAGTAGTTTCGTAATCTGTATGTTTGTGCGGTCCTTGAGTTTGGATGCTGAAATCAGGGGAGATGTAACTGATAAACATTATAAGCAAAGAGAGAAAACATCTAGTGTCTAGTTATAGTCTCTGGATTTCTCCGTTACGAGATGAATGATCCATGATTTTATGATTTCCATGTTTGTATATCCTTTAGTTCGGCTGCAGAGAAAACAGAGGCTATTTTGGTTATATACTCTCAGGATTTTTCATAAGGAATTGAACTTTCTTTATTTTTTTTGTCCTTTTCATTTTTAAAATTTTCTCGGCAAACAAACAGAGATGAGAGAATTTCTAGCGCACCATATGTGCAAATTCTCATAGAACACAAGAAGAGACTCCAACGAAGGAGAGAAAAATTTGCTGGCCACCAGTCAAATTGTAAACGCGCTTTGGCCGTTAGGCGGTCATGATCTAATTCACAGTTTCACATAGAATCAGTCAAATTTCTGGTAATTCTCTTGCAAATAAGTCGTCCATACCATTTTACTCTATGTTTCTCAAATGTTAAATATTAGAAGACTATGCAAGTTGCAACAAGCAAAATAAATAATGTCTTAGAGCTTAAACTATACAAGTAACCTACTAATCATACACTCAATTACAATAGATTTATATTGGTGATACAAACTTAATAATTAAAATTATAAAATATGAAAACTCCTTACTAACTTCTAAGAA
Organism: Chamaecrista fasciculata; assembly: GCA_003254925.1. Classification (NCBI taxonomy): domain Eukaryota; kingdom Viridiplantae; phylum Streptophyta; class Magnoliopsida; order Fabales; family Fabaceae; genus Chamaecrista; species Chamaecrista fasciculata. Next base: position 26,984 of record QANZ01042780.1, read on the forward strand.
CTTTCCTCAAATGACCCAGTAGTCAATTTGTTTGAACGTGTGTGAGAGGTAAGTCTTTGGAAGATTTCTCTTTAATAGTTTAATGGTTAAGCGTAACTATCTAAAATTGCATGCCTTTTATCCTTTTCTAGTTCAGCTAAGCACCTCCACTGTTTTCAGCCAGAAAAGTCAAGCTAAGAGAAAAAGTTTGCCGAGAAATATCATGCTTATGCGTATGTCGTCCTAATCTATGTGATTATTGACGAAATGTCATTGTATGTTTGAAAGGCAATGGTATAGATTATATAAGGCTAAGGGCGTGATATTTCCAATTGTTGATTCCCGGTTTCAGCTACCGTACGTCTAAAGCAACTTCCCATGACTGAATTATAAACAAAATGATGTATTTTTAGGGATAAGATTAATCTAAATACATGAGGAAAATGGGAAGAAAAACGTCTGAATTTTTTCGTCTCTTTGATCAATTTTTAGTATAACACTCTGGTCACGATATATATAATATATTATATGTATATATATCTAGAGCATTGCTTGTTGTTTATGTCCCAGACAGTAGATAGTAATATAATCTCGCGTTCATTTTTCGTTTATATATTATTTTTTGGGGTGATGGTGAAGTTGATTGTTATTTTTTCAAGCCTCGTGTGATGAAATTGTTTTCCAATACCTATGATGGAATACTTTACTCTTGCATCTAAATATAACTTTTTTTATTTTAAAATATTTTTTCTGAATTAGAGAAATCATGATTCATGAGTGTCACTGTCATCTTCTATGATTTACCTGCAGTCTTGTCTTCTAATTGTGAACAATATAATATTTACAAAGAACAATGCTACCAAAAGGCAGCTTGATTAAATAAAGCTTAAATGAATTAATGTGATTGTTGATAAATATATATATATATATATAATAATTTTTAATAACAATTATTGTTAACCTTCTCTTAAAAATTGTGCTAATATTTGACGTGCCCCAAGAATAACGTATTTTTGTTCCTCAACAATTAGTTAATTTTATTAATAATTTGGATGCCATTGATAATAAAGATAATACTAGAAATCCCCTTATAAACATTTAGGATCAAATTGGCCTTAAGACGAAATTAAAAAGGGTAATGCTAATAAATACCCTTAGCACACTTGTTAAGGTGCATTAATGCACCCTAAGAGCACTTGTTAGCATTACCTAATTAAAAATAATCTTAAACTTCAAGGATAAAAAATGTTTTTTAATCTTTTGTGAAATACTTTTTAATCATAATGCTATCATAACCTTTGATAAAATGACTTTTTAATTATAGTGCATCTGTGGAATTTGTTCATTGACTTTCGGTATTAAATAATTAGGTTCGATTATGAAGATTGATTGCATTACTGATTCAAATTCGGCGGATTTGGGGAGAGTGATAATTAACACTCATGCTACATCGTATATTATATTAAATATAATTTTTGCATATTTTTACAAAAAAATAAATAAGACATAAAATTTTACATATATTATTATATTAACATTTTAACAAATTTAATTTTAATTAAATGTACGGTGTGTTCTTTCCAAATAATAAGAATAATAAAGAACTATTTTTGTAACTTTCATTTGTTTTATTAATCGAGGGAAGTGATATCAAATACTAAAAATTGCATAACAATTATTTCTACTATTTCCAGAACCACTTTTATTTTAGAACCACTTGAAAACAGATCGAGGTAAACACTAAACAGAGAGTGGGTTAGGAAATTCTGCCTCCATTCTACTTTTCTTGCTTGCTTGTCTTGTCCGTAGACATATTTGGCTTTCACTATGGTAGAACTTAAGAAGGACACTACTTTCACTGCTTAATGCGGTTTTATTTATTGTATTCCCACACTTTGTTTGTACTGCTAAATTATAAATATTTCTGTCGTGAGGCTGTTTTGGATTCTTGCATTGTGAATTTCCCCTTGCTGAAAGCTAAAAGCATGCAGCTTTAATTTCTTCAGAGTAGCTCGAAATGCTTCTAATATGTTGCACTTGACTTCTGCTCTCTTTGTCTTGAACAGGAAAAAATACGAGTAGCCCTCTATGTGCAAAAGGCGGCATTGCAGTTTATTGACGGTATTTTATATTCAATCCCCAATACGTAGTTTCATTCAACTTTGATCTCTCTCTGCTCGTCTTTCATAACGTTTTTTTTTTCCTTCTTACGTACACAGCCGGGCAGCGTGGTAGGTCCGTAGTCTCCCAAGAGGTTAGAGAATCAGGTTTTGGAATTGACCCTGAGGAATTAGCATCAATTTGTCGATCTCATGATAGCAAAAGTTTAGAACATTATGGAGGAGTAGCAGGATTGGCTAAAGTAGTAAATGTAACATTGAAAGACGGTGTTAGTTCAGACAAAGTTTCTCACAGACAACATATCTTTGGTTTTAACCGATTAGCTGAGAAGCCATCAAGAGGTTTTTGGATGTTTGTTTGGGATGCCATGCAAGATTTAACTCTCATTATCCTTATGGCATGTGCTCTAGTTTCAATTGGTGTTGGAATCCCAACTGAAGGTTTTCCGAAAGGTGTGTATGATGGAGTGGGAATCACACTCAGCATTATTTTAATAGTCTGCGTCACTTCAGTTAGTGACTATAGACAGTCTTTGCAATTTAAGGATTTGGAAAACGAGAAGAAAAATGTTATCATTCAAGTTACCAGAAATAGGAACAGACAAAAGATTTCAATCTATGATTTAGTGGTGGGAGATATTGTTCATTTATCAATTGGAGACATAGTTCCTGCTGATGGGTTATTCATATCAGGTTACAACTTATCAATTGATGAATCGAGCTTATCAGGTGAGAGTGAGGCTGTGAATGTGGACCAAAAAAAGCCTTTTCTACTAGCCGGGACCAAAGTACAAGATGGGTCTGCTAAGATGCTAGTGACTTCTGTTGGTATGAGGACTGAATGGGGAAGATTGATGGATACTCTGAACGAAGTGGGAGATGATGAGACTCCATTGCAGGTCAAATTAAATGGGGTTGCTACCATTATTGGAAAGATAGGTTTGGGTTTTGCCCTGCTGACATTCGTGGTTCTTACGGGCAGGTTTTTAGTGGTTAAAATAGTTAATCATAAACTCACTCATTGGTCTCTAAACGATGCATCTAAGCTTCTTAATTTCTTCGCTACAGCAGTAATTATAATAGTTGTGGCAGTTCCAGAGGGGCTTCCTCTGGCAGTGACGCTAAGCCTTGCCTTTGCAATGAAAAAACTGATGAACGACAAGGCTCTTGTCAGGCACCTTTCAGCATGCGAGACGATGGGATCAGCTGGTTGTATTTGTACAGATAAAACAGGGACCTTGACAACGAATCATATGGTTGTAGAGAAAATATGGATTTGTGAGCAAACCAAGGAAATAAAACAAAACAAGAGTGAAAATGTGTTGAAATCTTCAGTTTCCAATCAAATATTCGACCTCCTTTTGCAGTCTATATTTCAGAATACTGCCTCAGAGGTAGTCAAAGATGAAAATGGAAAGCAAAAGATCATGGGTACTCCGACAGAGAAGGCATTACTGGAATTTGGCTTGCTCTGTGGAGGTAGTCCTGAGGCTTATAATGAGAAGTATAAGATAATAAAGATGGAACCATTTAATTCAATCAGAAAAAGGATGTCGGTGCTCGTGGGTCTTCCGGGTGACACAAATAGGTCTCGAGCATTCTGTAAAGGAGCATCAGAAATAGTTCTGGAAATGTGCGACAAAGTTGTTAATACAGACGGCAAAGTCGTCCGTCTATTCGAAGAACAAAGAAAGAACATTACAAAAGTTATCAATGATTTTGCTTCAGAAGCTCTTAGAACTCTCACGATCGCCTTTAGGGATATTGAAAAACCTTCTAATGATAATAGTATTCCTGAGGAAAACTTTACATTGTTAGCTGTTGTTGGGATCAAGGATCCAGTGAGGCCTGGGGTAAAAGAAGCTGTTAAGACTTGTTTAGCAGCTGGGATTACCGTGAAGATGGTAACGGGTGATAACATAATTACTGCTAAAGCAATAGCTAGAGAATGTGGCATCTTGACAGATGGGTTAGCTATAGAAGGGCCAGAATTTCGAAAGAAAACCCAGCGGGAGATGGAGGAGATAATACCAAAAATACAGGTTATATTACTGTTTCATGGATAACTCTTCTAGTGTTTAGCAATTGGATAGTAAGTTGATATGTCTTATGCTTCATCTGAATAGGTAATGGCTCGATCTTTGCCTTTGGATAAGCACACTTTAGTGACCCATTTGAGGAAAGACTTTAACGAAGTTGTTGCAGTAACTGGAGATGGGACCAACGATGCTCCAGCATTGCGTGAGGCAGATATTGGACTTGCTATGGGCATAGCGGGAACAGAGGTTTGTTACTGACTCAATAATTCCACAAATGCAAAGTCATGCATAATATATACACGGTAGATTGTTTAGTACGTAAAGCAGATGATTGTTAATGTCAATGAATTGAATCTGCATGCTTGGTTTAGTTTGCTAACCAATTCAATTCACTTTATGAGCCACGTTGTTTGTTAATGTTGGAAGGTGGTGGGCCCTAATATTATTTTGTTTTGAGAGATAAGTCTATAACACGACTTTACTCTAAAACCATTATTCTAGGAGATACTAGGGAGAGAGAAAACATCATATCATATTATATTATCAAATCATTTCGACTCTTACAATGAACATCAACTTTGGTCCTATTTATACTATCATCTAAAGACCCTTCTAGTTAAACTCATTAATACAATAAATCACACCTAACCAAAGTTCAAAGTACATGACTCTTGATAACATAAACTCATAAATATTTCAGATTTCTAAAAGACTCATACATTGTAAAATGACACTCAATAATATTTAAATTTAATATTTCCAACAGTTAATGCTCTTCCCTCTTCATCTCCTGCAGGTTGCAAAAGAAAATGCGGATGTCATTGTATTGGATGATAACTTTGCAACCATAGTGAATGTTGCCAAATGGGGCCGTTCTGTTTACATCAATGTTCAGAAGTTCGTTCAGTTCCAATTAACAGTCAATGTTGTAGCTCTCATCCTCAATTTTATCTCTGCATGCGTGTCAGGTAGTACATATATACAGCTTAACTTTGAGACATTCTTCTTCCATCATCCTTTTAGTCTCATCTCACCTATTTATATTTGTTCTATTGGGATAATGATTAATTGATACCAGAATTCCGTTTACAGACTCTGCTCCCCTTACCGCTGTTCAAATGCTTTGGGTAAACATGATCATGGACACTCTTGGTGCTTTGGCTCTGGCTACAGAACCTCCCCATGATGGACTAATGAAAAGGCCTCCTACTGGAAGGAATGTCAAATTCATCACCGGAGTCATGTGGAGGAATATAATTGGCCAGAGCATCTATCAAATAATGGTCCTTTTGGTTCTCACATTTCGTGGTGAACAGATTTTGAAGCTCCATGGACCAGATGCCATTTCTATCCGCAATACTGTCATATTCAACTCCTTTGTCTTTTGCCAGGTAGTAGCTCTCTTAATTATTTGATTTCAACTTGCCGTAGATGAAATTGTTTTCTGACTCTCCTACTTAAGCAAGTGCAACTGTACTCACTGAGTTTTTACATTCCTGACTTCCTGTTTAGCTTATAAAGAAACCCCCATATAGAATTTATAAATTCTAGTGACCCTACTGTGCTTGCAATATGAGTACCCATTAATTTATAGAGAAAGAGTTAAGTGAAATTCGAAGAACAATCATTTTAATAAAGGGGTTAAAAAAATTAATGTCGTAATTTTATCAGAAAAATTTATAACAAACACTTAAAATTACATTACCCAAGTCTTTTTTTTCCTTATTTTCAACTGGTTGTGTTTTCATTCATCTTGAGGCAGAAAATTAGCCACCCGTGTACTGTTTTGAAACTTGAGTCTTGATAGGATTTCCAAACTTCATACAATTTTCGCTTCATCTAATCATCTTGTAACTGGCCAGATATTCAACGAGATTAACAGCCGTGACATGGAGAAGATTAACGTCTTCCAAGGCATGTTGAACAGCTGGGTTTTTCTAGCAGTGATGGCCTCCACGATCGGTTTCCAAGTCATAATAGTAGAATTCCTGGGCAAATTTGCCCAAACGAGACCACTGAGCTTGGAATTATGGGCCACAAGCATCTTAATCGGTGCAGTGAGTTTGCCCATAGCTGCTGCCCTCAAGTGCATCCCAGTTCCAGTGGCTCGTTACGTTGCCCGCCACCATGATCACCATGATTACGAGCCTCTCCCGAGTGGCCCAGAGCTGGCGTGAAACAAACATAGCATGGTTTGAAGCATACACTATTTGGGTAAATAATGCATACTCCTCTCCCACTTTTATAAAGTTCCCAATCATATCATACAACATATATACATCCTGATTGTGCAAGCAAACATGTATGTGCCCTTTTGGCTTTCTTTTTCCTTGTTTCTTAAATCTTCTATTTCCCTCATTTTTTTTTCTTTCATTCCTGCGGTGCATAGTATTAGTATGGTTCTTTTGAGAAGGAAATTGTAGATGTTGAGGTTCTATTATAGCCTCGTTTTTTGGATTCTTTCTTTCTTTTTTTTTTTTTGGCTCATAAAGAATGCATTGTTTTGCTAGAATACTTTTATTCAGCTGGATGAATTTAGATGGTTAGTTGGTTATGGACAAGTTATGTTTCTTCAATTTTATATGCCAAGGATTATTTTTTTGTTCTTTTGTCTTTTTCCATATCTTGAGGATTATTCTTCAATGTAAACATTTTTTTTGTTTTTTATTTTATAACTCTACAAATAGACCACTTTTTGTGTATTATTGATCATCAAGCAAAATTGCTGGAAAGAGACCAATGATTAGATTGTTGAGGATGGAAAAAGAAAGACGCTCATTATTGTTTTAACAAGCTTATAAGTGCTTCTGATGAATAATCAAAGGAAAAACATAAGTATAAATGTTTCTGATGTATAGTACGCTCAAGTTAAACTTATCTATGGATTTATAATAGGTACACTCGAACATTTCACTCATTAGATTCCTTTTTTGAGCGCCATAATTGATTTAAACATAAGAAGTTCATAACAGAATTAGTTTTCTATTATATGCATTCTTGCAAGGTCCCACTACTATTGCCGATCACCAATATATTTACCGACTATCATAACATATATCATAGAAACCTCTCTAGTCTAGTTTTTACTTTTTACCGAACAAGTTAAATTTTCATGCAATATTTGTTTCTTCAAGATATAATAAACAATTAACAGATTGGCCAAAAAATAAAAATAAACAATTAACAAAATATTCTATTTGTATTTATATGAAGTTTGAGAAGTTAAAGTAAGTTACTCTATTTTTTATCAACAAAATATTAACTTATTTAAAAACTTTTGGCCAAAAAAATATCTTACCAATTTTTGAAGTGCAGGTCCCTAAAATCTTATAAAAATTGAGAAGATTTGCTTTAAAACGCTGAATCCTGTACATATATCATACACATCCTCTTTCATACTCTTGACAGAGTATATATATAATTTTTTTTAATTGTATCGTGTCAGCTCAATCTTAACGAGGCAATATGAAGAAAAATATTGACAAAGAAGATATATATATTTTAGAAAGCAAAAAATCTGAAAAAAAAAAAGTATAACCTTTTAAAATCAAACGAACTAAATTACACAATTTTTTTCACATTTTACCCACAAAAAAGTTTGCTATCAGTTAACATCACCTCAAGTCTCAGTATTATGTACAGTGCTAAAGTTGTAGCTTGCTAACTCATTTTTTCTTGGGTGGGCATTATACTTCATTATTTTCAATCATTTCAATTTTCAAGAGTCATATTGAAAGCCCAATCATATGAAACAGCCGAATGATTTTTTTTTTTAGAGTCTAAATTAAACTCCAAACCTATATATAGACTTGAAGAAGAAAAAGGAAATTTTCACAACATCCATAATAACAGCCGAATGATTTCTTTGAAATAATGGGGCATAAAGCAGGAAAGGCATCCCCTTTTCTTTTCTTTTGCTGTTAATAATTTAAAATTGTTGTCAAATCTGAATATTTTTTCTCACCACTCACCAGGTACATTATTTTGGATTTTATAAAAAGTTCATAAATACATAAATACATATTTCTAATAAAAGTACTTGGTTAAGAACTTCAGAGATATTAAAATTTTAAAAATAATAAAAACAATAAATAAACATCTTATTGCTTTCTCTCTTTCTTTAATTTCAATATACCTGACCTAAAGTTGATGGGTAAAAAATCATTCATATATACATATATCTTCAAATTAATTTTATTTATCTATATATATACTATACTATATTATATGTGTGAGGGGTGTTTTAGTTGGTCAAAGTTAATTTTATTTTGAAATATTAAACGAGGAAAAAATAGTGGAGAGAGTTAAGTAACTTCCCACTACTTTGATGACTATAAAAAAAAAAAAAAAGAGAAAACTTATTATTTGATCCTCCCTTTTTACTGAATCAACGGTTTGATTCCTAATTTATTTTATATACATATTTGCATGCCCGTTAAGACACGCAAAGCCCCTAGTACTATTTTTTTTTTTTTTTTGTGAGAGGGGGCCTAAAAGGCCGAGGGGACAAAGCCCAGAAACAAGCAAAACAAAGAAAGAAAAACAAAAAAACACCAGAACAGACGAAAAGGGGAAGAACAGCCGATCAACAACTCATTTCTCACCCCTCTCGAGCCCTAAACCCAGACTATCCCTCAGCAGCAGAGAACGCAGCGACGGAGGCGGCTCGGACCAGATTACGACATCCGCCGAGCTCTGAGCACTACCCAGACCCGCCAACAAGTCCGCGCACGAATTTCCTTCTCTCCAGGTATGGCTGATTTTCCAACTCACAAAACTCCGAAGCACACTCTTAATCTCCCGAATAATACCAAGGATCTCGATGGGGCAGCTGATCGACTCCGAGATGGCGTTCACCACAATCAGAGAGTCACTCTCCAGTTCGAACTTGCCATAATTCTTCTCAGCAGCGATTCTGGCAGCTTCAAGCAGAGCCCAAGCTTCGGCTTTGATCTCGGACACCTGACCCAGGAACCTGCTAAATCCGATAATCCAGTTGCCCTGTTCATTGCGCAGCAATCCGCCACAACCTGCACAACGAGAAGACAGGTTAAGAGAGCCATCACCATTAGCTTTAACCCACCCCTCAGCAGGGAACTTCCAGGTAATAACACGATTCATTTGAGTAGTTTTCGCATTCTGGGAAGCCAAGATTCTCTGTCCCTGATCGAAATTAACGAGGAGTTGCTCAATGATTTCAGCAGGTCTGTGAGGACGTCTGAAATCCCTATTATGCACTCTTGCATTTCTCCAACACCAAAGCTGCCAAATACCAACAGCCCATAACCTGTTCCAAGCAAAGGTACTGTTAGTAGAAAAAGAGTTAATTAAATTATTCTGAACCCAGCTGTTGATATCAAGGTTATTAAAATTCTGTAGGCAGTGTTGATCAACAAAATGGTTCCAGACTTCGGAAGCAAGAGAGCAGTCCCTGAAAATATGAATAGGAGTTTCAACCATTGACGGGCAGTGCTCACACCAAGCATAGCCCCCAAACCAGGTATTACATAACTCCCTGGTTGGAACCCTGTTGTGAACTAGAAGCCAAATAAGGACTTTAACACGTTCAGGAACCTGCATGCTCCAAACAGTCTTAAAGATAGGATTTATAGGCATGTTGTTAATTTTAGATAAATAGGCACTTTTAACAGTAAACAAACCATTATTCTGCAAACCCCAAACAGCTTTGTCAGGAATATCATTGTTATGAGGGGGAATTTCGGAGTTAAGATTGATAAAGAGATCATTTGGAAGAACATCTTTCAAGTAACTCAAATTCCAAGTGCCATTGCTATTAGTTAGATTGCTAACATGATCATTGATCTTTATCATAGGCAAGGAAACATTAATGTAGTTGATGAGGGGGAGCTCCTGCATTCCCCAGTTGTCAAGCCAGAAAAAAATATCCCTCCCATTACCCACACACCACTTTAAATTCTTCTCAATGTCAGCCCATAATTTGGAGACTTCCTTCCAAAGAAAAGAGTCACCATCTTTAAAATCAATAGCCCTCCTAAGGTCTTTCCCCCTTCCGTATTTTCCAATGAGAACCTGACTACAAAGGTTCTCAGGACTAGAAATTAATTGCCAACCAATTTTCATCAGGAATGCATCATTCATAGAGTATGCAAACTTTTTATACCCAACCACCACTGTTCTTTTCCCTACAAAGCACATCCCAATTTAAAGTATGCAAACGCCTTCCACCCTCAGGATGGCCCCAAATGAAATTCCGTTGAAGTCTCTCTATTTCATCACAAACACTTTTGGGAACACGGGTAGATTGCATGGCATAATAGGGAATGGAGGATATAACAGATTTAGCTAGTGTAATACGACCAGCCATAGAGAGACAGTTAGCTTTCCACCCTGAAAGTTTAGATTTGACTCTATCTAAAACCTTAGCAAAGTCCCGTTTAACCTGTCTACCATGTAAAAGGGGCATACCAAGATAGTTACCCAAGTTATCCGTTTCAGAAAAATCAGACAAATTAATAATATCAGTTCTTACATGATCGGGGGTTTTCTTAGAGAAAAATAACTTTGTTTTATCCACATTAATTTTTTGGCCAGAGGCCTCACAGAAAGTGTTAAGACAGTCCATTATACAATGCATTTGATTTATAGATGCTTCACCAAACAAGAGAATATCATCAGCAAATAAAAGATGAGAGATGAGAGGACCGTTTCTGCCTGCCCTAAGGGTGGCCCACTCACCAGAATCAATCTTGTCATTAATGAGATGTGTCAATTTTTCAAGACAAAGAACAAAGAGATAGGGGGAGAGGGGGTCACCTTGTCTAATTCCCCTTGACGGCTTGAAGGGATTAGTTTTGTTGCCATTAAAAACGATATTAAAGAAGTTGAAGAGACACAGTTCAGAATAAGATTTTTTATCTTAGGGGGAAAATTAATCTCAGATAACACATTTTTAATGGCATCCCAACTAATCCTGTCATAGGCTTTCTCTAAGTCAATTTTTATGGCCATGTAAAATTTTTTACCATTCATCTTCCTCATGCTATGAAGCATTTCTTGAGCAATAATAATATTGTCCTGAATATTGCGCCCGGGGACAAAGCTAGCCTGAAAGGGGGAGATCCAATCAGGGAGGTGAATTTTAAGTCTGTTTACCACAATTTTGGATATACATTTATAAATAACATTGCAGAGAGAGATAGGGCGAAATTGAGTGATTAATTCAGGATGGTCAATTTTTGGTATGAGGACCATAAGAGTCTTGTTAATATTTTCCAGGTTTAAAACACCATTAAAAGCTTGGCAAATAACATCATATATACTGTGGCAAACCACATCCCAATTCTTTTGGAAGAAATTGGCCGGAAAACCATCGTCTCCAGGCGCCTTGGAACCCCCCATAGAAAAGAGGGCTTTCTTGAGCTCAAGGATGGAGGGGACTGTGTCCAGGATAGACATTTCCTCACCAGAAAGTTGATTAAATCCCACAGAAGAGGAGATCACCGGCCTGCTAGGAAGATCTTCATGAAACAGGTTAGTAAAGTAGTTAATGGCATTATTTTTAATATATTCCACATCATCAGTCCATTCACCATTGTTGTCCTTAAGCATATTAATCCTATTTTTTCTTCTCCTAATGATTGTTTTAGTGTGAAAATACCTAGTATTTTTGTCTCCTTCAGTTAGCCATTGGCATCTAGATTTCTGTTTCCAGAGTATTTCCTCTTGGGAGAGAATATAGGATAATTCTTTTTGCAAGTTACTCTCAAGATTTTGAAGAAAAATGTTTCTAGGATAACTAGGAGCCTTTTGTATTCCTCTCAGCCTATTTAGGATAACCCTCTTTTTCTTACCAATATGCCCAAAGACCTCATTATTCCAATCTTTTATCCTATGAGTAAAAACATTCATGTTATTTTGCCAATCAATATTATTATTCCAATTTTCTTTGACAAAGCTAGCAAAGTTATCATGAGTAAACCAAGCTTCTTCAAACCGAAAGGGCCTATTTCTAATGTCATTGTTTTTTTTGTGCAGAAATAAAAGGAGGGGATGGTGATCAGAATAACTTCTAGAGATTACACTTACAGTCGCTTCATGAAAGGTAGTTCTCCAAGACTCATTACAAATTACCCTATCAAGACGCTCCATAATCCTATCATATTGTTGTAATTTAGGACCAAACCATGTGAATTTGGGGCCATCGGCATGAACATCAATCAAGCTATGGTTGAAAATCCAATCCTTAAAGGCACGGCCACGGTTGGGATTGTAGGGGGCACCGCCAGTTTTTTCAGTGGCATCAATAATTTCATTAAAATCTCCTGCAAGGGCCCAAGGGATCTCAGGTTGTGGAGCAATCAGGGATAATTCACTCCAAAAGCCATCACGGGCGTCTTGATGAGGACTAGCATACACAATAGTAAACCACCAAAGAATGTTGTTAGTTTCAATGTGTAAATTTATATAGTGTGGATGAGTATCTGTATTAATGATATTAATCAGGTCAGGGTTCCAAGCAAACCAAATACCCCCTCCCCTACCAATACCATCCTGACAAACATAATTTTTCATACCCAATTTTTTGAAAATCTGTTCAGACTTACTACTATCACATTTAGTCTCAAGTAGTGCAACACAAGAAGGTTTGTAAACAAAAGCATAATTCATCATATGACTAAGGAAATTGGGGTTACCAGCCCCTCGGCAATTCCAAATAAAACAAATCATGATAAAAGAAACAGTGCAAGGGAAACTAAGCATTATGGGGTTGCCCAGAAGCATCCCCCATCACCACATCATCATTAGACCAATCTTGAGATAACTTGTCTTTGGGCTCAATCGAAACATAGTTTTTAGAACTGCCTCCAGCGTCAGAACGGGTAGAGGGGTCAGGTGGTTTAGGAGGAGGCCCATTTTTAAGAGGTGGGCTATTTGTAGGGGTGTCAAAACGGGCCAAAGCCCGCGGGCTAAATGGGCCGGCCCGCCCGCTATATGGGCGGGCTTGGGCTTTAAATTGTGAGCCCGTTAAAATGCGGGCCTAAACGAGCCGGCCCATTTAGCCCGCGGACTAAACGGGTCCGGTGCGGGCTGCCCGCGGGCTAAACGAGCTTTTAAATAAAAAAAAACACACACACACACANAAATAAAAAAAAAAAAAACACACACACACACACACACTAATTTATTTTTCACACTCATTTATTCTTCACTCAAGCCCAAATGCCCAATAAGCCCAACAAGCTAAAAATCAGATTTGCCCTAGTCTTCACTCTTCAGTCTTCACACTCAATCACAAATTCACAATTAGCGCATCTTCATTCACGCAGCCAGCAGCCTTCACTCACTCCTCTTCTCTTCTAGCCGAAAATCATCTTCATTCTTCTTCACGCAGCCTTCACTCCTCTTCTCTTCTAGCCGAAAATCAGTCTCCTCTTCGGCTCTTCATCGGCGCCGTTGTATTCCTCTTCTCTTCATCGGCGCCGTCGCATTCCTCTTCTCTTCATTGGCGCCGTCGTATTCCTCTCCTCTTCGGCTCTTCATCGGCGCCGTCACAACGAAAGGTATGTGATGAATGATGCTGCCCATAACATGAAGAAAAATCAAGCTCTACGGATCCAAATGCACTGCCTTCTTGCTCATTATGGGGATTACTACTACTATTGTAATGATGCACCATATTATTATTATTATTATGCTTGTACTTGTATTAGTGGTGGTTCTTGGAGTCGTTTTTGTTGTGATTGATGATGGAAGATGAGACATTACACTTGCTGTTGATGAACCAATTCGAAACCTGCTTCAATTGATTCATATAATCATCATTAAAATAGAATATCACAAATCAACACCCACTTGCTGTTTTAATTGAACAATACAGTTTTGGGCCCAAATAAACACAGTTTTTTGCCCAAAAAAATACAGGTTTTATAAAAAAAAAAATTAATGAAAGCCCGCAGGCCAGCCCGTTTAGCCCGCGGGCATTGACAGGCGGTCCTGGGCATTGTTTTTGGAGCCCATTTATAAACGGGCTGGCCCGCCCCAGCCCGCCTATATGCGGGCCCATCGCGGGCCGGCCCGTCTTGACACCCCTAGCTATTTGGGTTGGCAGGTACAGTATGTGATTTTAGCATATTAGAATTGGATGAGGAAGGGGTATTCAAATGGTGCTTGCTAATGAGGCCCAAAGTGGTATCATTCTTGTCAAAGTCAATGGGATTTGTAGTGGGCCTTCTTGATGGATTAAAAGCACTGCCTCCACGCCTCCCATACATGCTAGAAGCATTTTTGGAGAAGTCCTTTTTTTTTGTTTGTCCCAGTAATTGGATCTGTTATGGGAAGACTTTCATCTTCATTTAAGTGGTCCTCTTCACTCTCAGATTCATCCATATCTTCATCAGAATTGACGTTTTTTGTCATATCAATATCCTCATCAACAATCCCTTCCAGAACTTTGAATCTAGAAAGGTCATTTGGATCTCTGAGTATCTCCTTCTCTTTGTTCTGCTTAGAGGGCGAAATTTTGTCCTATTTTTCCCCACTTGTATTTCCTATTGGTTTATTTTTCCTAGCTCTTCTTGTTTTTTTCACAACCATCCAAGGCCCAAATTTCGCATCTGCATCAACTTCAGCATCCTGCACTTGGGAATTAGAAGCCATATCAGTGTTAATAGGATTACAGGGGCATTTCTCAGACACATGACCATACTTTCCACACTCAAAACAAATCAAGTGAATACTCTCATATTCAATAAAATATTTTTTTCCATCCAGTTTGTATTTAGAAATTAGGGGTTTAGATAAATCGATTTCAACACACATTCTAGCAAATTTTCCTCTAGCTTGTCTAGTAGTAGTGGTATCAATTTTGATAGTTTTGCCAATATTGTTGCCAAAACTAGTGAGAAACCTGTAGCCAAATAAATCAAAAGGGAGTTTTGGGAATCTAATCCAGGCAGAGATAGTATTAATTTTGTCCGTTTCGGGATCAAAACCAGAAAACCATTTACGAACTGTTAGGTAATGGTCCAAGATAATCCAAGGACCCTCACATAATGCAAAATTATAATCCTCTTCACAGATGAATTTAACAAGAAAGTAATCACTGGGAAGGTCAATAATTTCGATATCACCTTTTGGAGCCCACAAATCTTTAATTTTTTTCTCAAGAAAATTAAAACCTATACTTAGACCCAGCAATTTAATGATAAGTGTTCTGGAGAGAGGCTTGGCCATTCGGTCACGTTCATTCTTTGGTATTGTGACTAACAAGCACGCTTCATCTCCTTCGGGATCTTTGACGAACGATGACGAATCCTAGAGTTCCGCTTGCTGTAAGTTCTGGTCAGGGTCCTTCTGGTTTATCTCAGGCAGATCCGACGCAAGGTCTGCTGGAGTGGACTCGCTAACATTCAAGATGTGAGTATTATCCTTGCCTCTCGAAAGGACTGCGTTCCGGAAAGAATCAGGGGCACAGGCGTTGGGCGGACTCAAATCTCTGAGGGATTCAAGGTCGGCGTACGAAATAGGACCGGACGTTTGGCCGGAGAAGCCATCGCCGGTATCCTTGATCTTCTTCTTGTTTCGGTTCAGCAGATCTTCCTCCTCTTCAGTGAGATTCTTGGAGCGTTCTTTCGGAGAAGTCATCATCCTACAAATACGAGTACATTATAGAAGTAGAAGACGAAAGTGAAGAACAGAACCAGGAAATCGTCGCCGGTGAGTGGTCAAATCAACGGCTCTTGAGCGTCAAGGCGTCGTCGGAGCTGCGTTTCTCGGCGCGACGGCGGCGGCTGATGGCAGAGAGTGAGGGTGAGGGCTTGACTGGGTCACAGATCAATAAAAAAATTGAAAACAGCTTTTATTTGTTCTGCCCCTAGTACTATTATATATGTAAGGAGTGTTTTGGTTAGTTAAAAATAATTTTATTATAAAATATTAGGCAAAACACCCTTTCATGCCCTTAACGTTTGCAGTGATTTTCAGTTATGCCCTTAACGTTTCATTGTGTTCAGGCATGCCCTCAATGTGCAACCAACGTTTCAATTATGCCTTCAATTTTGACTCAATCCACATGTGGCAATTTTTTTTGCTTATGTGTCATTTTTTTTGTCTGACTTGATTACGTGGCATCATGACTGGGCATTCTTATTTTTTTTTCCACCTTGGCATGATGACTGGATTTACATTTTTGAACATAAAAATTGAGTAAACTAGCAAATCAGTCCCTGGATTTACATTTTTCATCATCTTCATTCATTTTAGTCCCAGATTCTCAAAATAAAATTGTAAAGTGTCCCAAAACACTTCCAAACATTTCAATTTAGTCCTTAAAAGTATTAAAAACCCTAAAACCTAAACTCTAAACCTTAAAACTATAAACTATAAACCCTAAACTCTAAAATTCTAAACCCTAAAACCCTAACCCCTAAACCCCTAAAAAAACCACTCTCTTGCAATTTGGTCCCTAGGTCCTCAAATTTATTAAATCAGAATTAAAAAAAAAAAGTTGGTCCCTAAATCCTAATTTCATTATCATCTTCATCTTCTTCTTCTTCATCATCATCATCATCATCATCATCTTCTTCACCTTCATCATCTTCATCATCTTTGTAATTTGAACAAACACAAGAGGGCCTATTTGGAATTTAAACTAAATTCCAAAGGGGGCTTTTGCTTTTGGAATCAAGAACGCAAATATCGCAAGCACGGGGTTCCAACTCACATCGTCTTTTCCGGCGGAGACTGGTGGTTCATGAGCAGTGTTCGTCGAAGGCAGTGATTCGCGTGAGTGTGAGATGGGTCACGAGCATGGGAGATCGGCGCGTTTTCGGTGGAGGTTTCCGGGCAGATCTGGGCGTCGTTTTCTGTTGTTGTTCGATGGCTGTTTCTGGCATTTTCGTGGAGGTTGTTCAGATCTGGGTTTGACAGATTTAGACGGACAGTTGAGTTTCGCCGGAGTTGACAGAAGCAGTTCGTTTTGCAAAGATGATGAAGATGATGAAGGTGATGAGGGTGAAGATGATGATGATGATGATGATGATGATGATGAAGATGATGATGAAGATGAAGATGAAGATGATGATGATAATGAAATTAGGATTTAGGGACCAAAATGTTTTTTTTAATTTTGATTTAATAAATTTGAGGACCTAGGGACCAAATTGCAAGAGAGTGGTTTTTTAGAGGTTTAGGGTTTACAATTTTAGGGTTTATGGTTTAGGTTTTAGGATTTTAGAGTTTAAGGCTTTAGGATTTTAGGGTTTCGGGTTTAGGGTTTAGGATTTTAGGGTTTAGAGTTTAGGTTTTAGGGTCTTTAATACTTTTAAGGACTAAATTGTAATGTTTGGAAGAGTTTTGGGACACTACAATTTTATTTTGAGGATTTGAGACTAAAATGAATGAAGATG
>QANZ01042792.1:0-25691 GCA_003254925.1 Chamaecrista fasciculata
CACACCCAAAACAGAGAAGCGGCGAAGAGAAGAGAAAGTGTTTCGGCGAAGAGAAGAGAAAGTGAGAAACAGAGAGCAAGCCACAACAGAGAAGCAGCGAAGAGAAGAGAAAGTGAGAAATAGAGCAGCAAGCCACAACAGTTAGGGTGACGAAGATGAAAGGGATAGCGGCTAGGGTTGGAGACTGGGGGAATGAAGATGATTATGAGCAAAATGGGAGAAAAGTTCATGGTTTTGGCTGAACCGGTTGAACCCTCCAAACCGCCGGTTCAGTCCGGTTTGGGCGGTTTTTAACCGGTTCTGACGGTTCTTGCCCAGTTCAATGCGCGAACGGTTTCTGCTGTGACTCGGATCGGCCTGGTATCAGGTTCACTGTCCAACCGGTTGAATCGGCCGGTCCGGTTCGGTTTTTATAACCCTAACGTATTCAAGTCAGACAAAAAAAATGACACATAAGTAAAAAAAATTGCCACATGGGCATTGAGTCAAAATTGGGGGCATAATTGAAACGTTAGTTTCACATTCAGGGCACGCCTGAACAAAATGAAACGTTAGGGGTATAACTGAAAATCACTGCAAATGTTAGGGGCACGAAAGGATGTTTTGCCTTAATAATCTATACTAAAGTTTGGAAAAAAAATTAGGACGACGAAAAGGAGCAATCAGCATATAATATAGATATTAGGAATAAATTTAATTTTTTATTATTTAAAGACATAAATACAATTCTTTCTTTATACCATAAAAAATATCTCTCCTAAATGATAAATTAAAATGATTGTAATCCTGAAAAGTTAAAGATTAGAATATTTTATATTATAGTAAAAATCAAATTCATTTAACTAAACACTAATTATATATGGTCATAAAAAAATCAAAAAATCAATTTGGGCTAAATTACTATTTATATCATCCAATGCACTAATATTGTAATTAACAAATAGCAAACATACACCAGCTATATTTATTCACTTCTTGCTCTTGCATTGTAGGGCGCCTCACCACTTCATCTTCTTCATCATCATCTTCTTTTTCCCTAACTCAATCACCATAGAGTAATATATATCGAGTTTTTTTTATTCAAATTTGGGCCAAAGTAGCTGACTCGCTCAATTGGGTCATAACTCGCATTAAATTGGGCTATATGTAAATGTAAAAACGTGAGTTTTTACGTCTCTCTCTCTCTCTCTCTCTCTCTCTCTCTCTCTCTCTCTCTCTCTCTCTCTCTCNTCTCTCTCTCTCTCTCTCTCTCTCTCTCTCGTGCTAATTTCTTTCATTTACTGAAAAAAAAGGCCATGTCTCTCTCACACTCCCACCCCATCACTCCGAGTTCCACCACTTCATCAACTTCAGGTTTCCAAATTTCTTTCTGTTTGTGCTTATATTTTTTTGAAAAATTTTGTGAATAGCTGAGACAATTATTTCTTGTTTTCTATTATGTTTTTGTTCATTTTCTTCTAAAAGACAATATAGTACTTTTTGC
This sequence comes from Chamaecrista fasciculata, assembly GCA_003254925.1. Lineage (NCBI taxonomy): Eukaryota > Viridiplantae > Streptophyta > Magnoliopsida > Fabales > Fabaceae > Chamaecrista > Chamaecrista fasciculata. The sequence goes on from QANZ01042792.1 coordinate 1,484, forward strand.
AATGTTATAGGTTTATTTATATTAAAAGGGTCAAAGGGTCATTTTGATATGCCTTTGTGTTTCAAAATATTCCTATTGATTTTAAATATTAGCAAATGTTTCATTTTGGTTATAAACTATTGAATGGAGTTATATTTTTAGTGTTTCAAATTCAAATGTGGAAAGTTTGAAATTACGTGTTACTTTCAAAGAGTACTTTTTTTTATCTAATTGAGACTGTAAGCAAAGAAGGTCAAATCGATTTCGGAAAGTAGGTCGCTTGTTTCATGATCAAACAAGTGAAATTAGTCCTGTTTCTTTCATTTCAAGTCTGAATACGACGAATTTGGAGTTACTCGTTACTATTAATGAGTTTTTAATTGTTCAGTTGGAATCGTTAGTAAATGAAGTCAAATCGGGTTCGAAAGTGGGTTTTGAACCAATCTCGACACCACGATTGGGCCCGATTTTTCATTTGCGGATGAATCCAAACTAATCAAAAAAAATACTCGTTAAGAGTAACTCATAGCTCCGAGTTTGTTGCATTTAAATTTAAAACAAAAGAGATATGATCAACTTCGCTCATCTGATCGTGAAACAAGCGACCCACTTTCGGGACTCAATTTGAACTTGACGGCTCCACCTGAATAAAGAAAATACTCTTAAAAAACAATATGTACTTTTAGACTTGTTACATTCGAATTTCAAATGAAAGAAACATAAACACATTCAATAGTTTAGAACCAAAATGAAACATTTTGTTAATATTTAGGATTAATATGAATCTTTTGAAACATAAAAGACCAAAATAAATATCATGTCATACATTTAAGACCAAAATATCCTTTTTGACCTACGTAAAAGTGAACTCTCTCTTCATTATGTGATTTCTGAAGATCTGATAAGATGCCATTTCTTTTTCAACAGTTTTATTGACAGATGCATCAAATGAAAAGAAAAAGATGGACAATACAGCTTTGGTATTTATATTTTGTGTATAGTTTTCTAGGCTAAATTACATACAAACCCATTGAACTTTAGTTATTGTGCAAAAAAAAAAAATCTGAACTTTTGATTTTGTATAAATGACTCATTTTGTTAAACTTTTCATTGTAAAAATCAATAATTTTTTTTTCTTACTATTAATTACTGCACTAATCAAATTTTAATTTTAGACTAAAGTAAAATGTAACAATAATCATAAAACTATAAAAAAGAAACTTGGGGCTGTTTGATTCTTATATCTAAAACAACTTTTTAAAATTATTTTTGGGAGTTCAGAACATTTCTCAATGATTTTCTATTTTTTAGATATTAAAAACAATATTTGATGTTTTGAATTTTAAAACTAAAAAAACAAGACAGTATCATGAAATATTTTTTTCAATTTTTTCTGTTTTTTAAAAGTAGAAAACTATTTTTAGAGAATAGAATCAAACAAGTCCTTCTTTATTAACAAAAATCTTAACAAATGAGTCTTTTGAACCAAATTAAAATCTTATGTCGTCACACTTTTCAAAGTTCAAGGGATTTTTTGCACGATAACTAAAATTCAGGGGGATTTTGTACATTTTAGCCAATTTTCTATATATCTTTCATGTAAGAACTGACAGCTAATAAGGGAAGAAAATCTGGGCTTTATGATCAATTGCAGTGCCTTGAGGGGAGTAAAGAAAGAATCAAGAAGATGTTTAACAAGGTTTCACTTTCTGTTTCATCATATGATACAGCTTTAGTGGCAATGATACCTTGTGTGAATTCTCCTCAAACTCCATTCTTCCCTGAATGTGTAAACTGGTTGTTGAATAATCAACATTCTGATGGCTCATGGAGTCTTCCTAATTATCGCCATCCATCATTACTAAAAGATTCTCTCCAATCTACCTTAGCTTGTGTTCTTGCTCTTAAGCAATGGGATATTGGTCAACAACAAACAAACAGAGGTATCTATTTATCTATCTTTGATGATTTCATTTGTAAAACTATAATTTAGACCATTGATATTGGAAATACACTCTTTGTCCTTAAAATGTTATTCATAAGGACTAAATATGTGATTTTGTAAGAAAATCAAGGACAAAAGTTTATATATTTAGAATATTTAGAGACTAAATTGTAATTTTGGGATAAATTCAAAGACTGAAAATAGATTTTCACTTGATTTTGGTGTCTGCTATTATATATACTGATACATTTTCACTATTCTTGCAGGTCTTCAATTCATTGAGTCAAGCATAGCTTCAGCTATTGATGAGAAGCAACATTCTCCTATTGGATTTGACATAATATTTCCTTCTCTTATTGAATCTGCCCAAAGTTTGGGCATAAATCTTTCTCTTGGAGCAACAAGTTTAGAAGCAATGATTCACAAGAGAGAGATGGAGCTTACAAGGTTATTTTTGTTTTTTTGAAACTATCATCTTTGCTCCATCCTTTGATCTCTGATTTTCTTGTGGCCATAACTTAATTAGATGCTATGAAAGCGATTCAGAAGGGTCCAAAGCATATTTAGCATATGTTTCTGAAGGCATGAGAACATGTCAGGACTGGAAAATGGTCATGAAGTTTCAAAGAAAGAATGGATCTTTGTTTAACTCACCTGCTACGACTGCTGCAGTTTTTTCTAACCTTAAGAATGATGGCTGTCTCAACTACCTCCGATCGGCATTGGAAATATTCGGGAATGCTGGTTTGTTATTTGGACCTATCTGTGTTTGATTTTTATTTTAATTTAGGCAAAAATGAACAAAGTTGTCCTAAACAAAACCTCTTTTGGAAAAAACACCTTAAGTGAAAAGTGATTTTTTGTTTTTTCAGCTACTGTCAAGCTTGACAATATCCAATTGCAAGTTTCTGAGTTTATTTCTAGAGTAAAAAACTTAATAAAAATGGTCTTTTGCACAGAATAAAAAGTTCAGCTAGTGTCTTTCGTCTCTTTCCATAGTTCAAAATACTTTCTACAAATAAGTAAAGTTTGTCACACCTTCAAATGCTGACTAAACATTTATATAAATTCACAGTTCCAACAGTTTACCCTCTGGACATACATGCTCGCCTCTGTATGATTGACAGTCTTGAAAGTTTAGGTATTGATTATCATTTCAGCAAGGAAATTCAAAGTGCATTAGATGAAATACACAGGTAATTAAGACACACTTTTTAACACATAACATGTTACTTTCTGTATTATAATAAACTAGGAAATTTAATAATCAGATTTCCATCCACTGAAATTGCTTTTCATATGTTAATTAAAAACCAGATACTGGCTGCATGGAGTGGAAGATATATTCTTAGATCCCACCACATGTGCAATGGCATTTCGGATATTACGTGTTAATGGATATGATGTATCTTCAGGTGGTTTCATTTGTAATTGAAGTTGTTTTGATACCTTTGTCTGAGAACTACAAGGGAAATTAATTGATTTATTGTCTTTGTAGACCCCTTTTACAGATATTCAGAAGATGAATTCTCCAATTCCTTGAAAGGATATTTGAAGGATGTTGGTGCTGTTTTAGAACTATATAAAGCTTCACAGATCATGATACACCCAGATGAAGAAGTTTTGTTAAGACAAAATGAGTGGACAAGACGTTTCTTGAAGCAAGAATTATCCCCTAATCAAGTATATGTTGATAAGTCTTGCAGTATAGAACATGAGGTAGTTTCTTACATTATTCTTTGGCTAAAATGTGTAAAACCACCTTAAGTTGCTGAATAAATTTTCATAAAAATCTATAATTGTTGTTGTATTTTACATTGATCTAAAATTAAAACTAACTATTATTGTAATTAATAGTAGCTAAAAAACTCAAAATTTCTTGGTTCGTTTCAATGAAAATTCTCACAAAAAGGACGTTATTTGCTCAAAATCAAAAAGTTCAAGGGTTCTTTTTTTCTGTAATTTTGTTGTACTTCCTAAAGGATCTGCAATCCTCTTTGATCATTAGGTCAACTTTGAACTTAAGTTTCCATATCATGCAAGATTGGAGCGTGTTTTGAATAGGAGATCCATAGATCATTATGATGTTCAAGAAACAAGGGTCTTAAAAACTTCATATAGGTCTTGCAATCTAGCAAACAGAGAATTTCTAAAGTTGGCAGCTGAAGACTTCAATATTTGTCAATCAGTACATCGCGAAGAACTTAAGCAACTCGAAAGGTATATATACATCTTCATGACAGAATCTTCATTAAAATTTGCTAGATAGCAACATCATATATATGTGCTTATTAGTGCTTTCTTCTCTGACTTCTTTTGTTCATGCTACTATTTATGCTTGCCCCAGTTTCAACTATCGTACATTTCTGATGGACTAAAAATCCTTTGGTTCTGATATGTTCTAGCTTAGCTTATTGAGTGGGAATATCTCAACTTAAGTATCACCATATATTTATGTTTTTGTCCACTGTAAAATATATCAGATTTTATTTCAATTTGTTCCTCAAAGCATATATTGTGCAGTATCAATTTAGTAACATTTGGAAAAGATAAAACTAGAGGAAATTCTAACTTCCAACAAAAGTGATTTTTAAATTTTTTTTAGGGAGTCAATATTGCTGGATTAATTAATCATTGACTATTAGGTCAAAAACTGTTGATAAAGGCACAACTCTATTTTCTTAACTCATAATAGAACAGATGTCCAAGTGTTATGATTTGACCGCATACTTGGACCTCTGTCGTAGAACAATTACTGTCAATTCTTGGCCAACAAATATAGACATATAGGGTTAAACAGAGTTTTTAATCTTTATGATTTCTTCAATATAATTGTGATCTAATTGAGTAATTGTACCTTATATAAGCAGGTGGATGGTGGATAGCAAACTAGACAAACTTGAATTGCTTCCTAGGATGAGATTCGCCTATTGTTACTTCACTGGTGCAGCTACACTCTACCACCGAGAACTTTCCGAGGCTCGCATTTCGTGGGCGAAAAATGCAGTGCTCACAACAGTTGTTGATGATTTCTTTGATTATAGAGGCTCTCATGAGGAGCTACTGCAACTTATGCAACTGTTTGAAAAGTATATTCATATTTGTTATTCATTTCTCTGAGAACTTCTCTTCTGTAACAATAATCATGTATGTCATGCATGAGCTATTTCATGAACTGCAGGTGGGATGATGTAGATCTCAGTACTATTTCTTGTTCTGAGACAGTCGAGATATTATTCTCTGCAGTTCGGAGCACGGTTTGTGAGACTGTAGAGAGATCACTGAAGAGACAAGAACATGATGTGAAAGACCATGTTATCAAAAGTGTGAGGAAATTATTCACCTTTGATTTCTGCTGCTATTTCTCTAGTGATGCCCTTTCAAGTCTGATATATATAGAGAGTGATCTTTGTTTGCTTTGGTTTGATTTGCAGTGGATGGATACAATACATGGTATGATGAAGGAAGCTGAGTGGTCAAAAACAAAGTATGTTCCAACAATGGAGGAATATATGGAAAGTGGAGGTCCATCCTTTGCCTTAGGACCAATAGTGCTTCCAACACTCTATCTTGTGGGACCTAAGTTTCCAAATGACATAGAGAAAAGCCATGAATACAATCGTTTGTCTGAGCTTATGAACATTTGTGGTCGTCTCCTTAATGATATCAATACCTATAAGGTAAATTATATGTCCTCCATTCATGCCCCTTAAGTCCCTCTCTAACAATTTGAAACTAGCTACTTGTGAGTTAAATTGATTCTTAACAAACACATCATCTATCAAACACTTAAAGTCTTTGTATCTGATAGGAAATTAATCATATCTACACAAGATCAGGCAGTATAAATGAACAAATAAAAAATAAAAATTGAGAAGATGAATACAAGAGATTAACATGGTTAAGTTAGTGTAGCTGAGGTCATGAGCACAAAATTAGGGTACCAAGAGTGACCAATATTATTGACTGTCTTTGTGCTTGTCTCTTGTGTGATGCAGAAGGAAAGTACACAAGGGAAATTGAATGCAGTGAGTCTACGAGTTATTCATAGTGATGGGTGTGTAAGTGTAGAAGAAGCCATTGAAGAGATTAAAGTTATTTTGAAGGAAAAGACAAGAGAACTGCTGAGCTTAGTTTTGCAGGAAAAAGGGAGCATAGTCCCAAGAGCATGCAAGCAAGTGTTTTGGAAAATGGTCAAAATAGTTCATCTATTTTACATGAAAGATGATGGGTATAGTTCTTATGAGTTGATGAGTTTTGTCAGTGAAGTAATTGAAAATGCAGTGGTCATTCATGATTTTTCACAAGATGATGATGCCAAGTAGATGTGTTGAAATATGAATTTAGATATGCCATTATAGTGTACTCCTCATAAAGCAAAGAATAATTTAAAAGAGAAAGTGTTAGAAGGACTCACTTTTATGACAATCGGTTCATCCTGTTCATTTCTCTCCCATTGACACTACAGAGGATTTATGTTTGTTGAAATATAGATTTTTTTTTTTCAAAAAATTTATAGATTTGTCGAAGCATATAAATTATAACTTATGAACTGTGAAGATTCAATTTCTCTCATTTATTATCATCATTTATCATATAATTTTTTTTAGACTTAAGTGCAATTTTGGTCCCCTAACTTTCGCAAAGGTCTCAATTTGGTTTCCTAACTTTTTTTGTTGCAATTTTGATCCCCTAACTTTTGCAAAGGTCTCAATTTGATCCCCTAACTTTTTTTGTTGCAATTTTGGTCCCCTAACTTTCGCAAAGGTCTCAATTTGATCCCTTAACTTTCGCAAAGGTCTCAATTTGGTCCCCTAACTTTTTATGTTGCAATTTTGGTCCCCTAACTCTTGAAAACGTCTCACTATTGGTCCCAAGTGCACTTCCAAGTCATGAAAACGTCTTTGCATAATGGTCCTTTTTTAATCTACTTCACCCATATTTGTTACGTCATCAGCCAACTCAACCTGTCAGATCGGCACTAACGACAGGTAATGGATGGACAAAGTGCACTTGGGACCGACAGTGAGACGCTTTCAAAAGTTAGGGGACCAAAATTGCAACAAAAAAAGTTAAGGGACCAATTTGAGACCTTTACGAAAGTTAGGGGACCAAAATTGCAACAAAAAAAGTTAGGGGACCAAATTGAGACCTTTGCAAAAGTTAGGGGACCAAAATTGTAACAAAAAAAGTTAGGGGACCAAATTGAGACCTTTGCAAAAGTTAGGGGACCAAAATTACACTTAAGCCTTTTTTTATCTATTTAAAATTTTAAATAATAACAATCAGAAAATCAACATCAACATCTCTCATTTAGTAAAGGATTTATCTATCTTTTTATTATTTGTATACTATTGATATATTCTTTCAAAAAATTAGACTTAAATAGTTTTAAGATCATCTATAATCTATAATAAAATATAAAATAATAGAGTTGACTTAATATCTAAGCTAGTAAATTAATAATAAAATTCATGATTTAAAATGGCATTTCTATTAGTTTATTTTTGTTATTGAATTGAACTAAATTCTTATATATCGATAACGAAATTTAAATTCTTTATTATATGAATTGTGAACTATTTACTTTTTTAATCGTTTCAAATTAAATATCTTTCTATATAAGAATAAATTTTGTATTATTACTTTTTATACAAATTTAATCATTACGCTTCTATATATAAAATGAACCTGTCAAAATCTATTTAAACTGATTTAATAATCAATAAAAGTCAATCAATTCAAATACATTGTATTTTTTTTTAAAAAAAATAAATAACAAGATTCCTTAAATTTTAGGTCATTTAAAAGTAGTTTTTAATTTTTTTTAAAAAAAATTAAATTAATAAATTTTAAGTATTTAAAAACTAGATCACCTCATATAATTTTTACTTGAAAATAAAATAATTTTTCACTAACAATTTTATATACTTTCTTTTTGAAGGATAAGGATGTACTACCTCACAAGTCACAATGTACATCCTTCAAAAAGAAAGTATATAAAATTGTTATCCATGACCATGAGTATTACGCCTCTCCAATTGGCTAAGCTTGTGATTAATGAGTATATACAATTGTTAACAATATTATGTGTCAATTTTATATACTCCCTCGGTTCTATATATCTAATGTTTTAGAAATTTTTTTTTTTTTCAAAATATCTGATGTTTATAAATTCAAGAGAACATTAATTATTTTTGTATTATTCTACCCCTATTAAGTATAATAGAGTCATCAAAACCACTATTGACTTATGTGACTAATTAGAAGTTATTTAATAGGGATAGTCTAGTCTTTATATCTTATTTTTTTCTTCATTTTAGGTGAGCTAATCATTTTCTTAATTTATATGTATCTACTTTAAACATGTATGTATATACTCCCTCCGGTTCTATATATCTGGTGTTTAAGGTTTCTATACACAGATTAAGGAAATGATTAGCCAACATAGAATGAAGAGAAAAATGAAGTAAAATGACTAAACTATCCCTATTAAATTACTTGGAAAATGTTTATACATTTATGACTATATTATATTTAATAGGGGTAGAATGGTAACAAAATAATTAATACTCTCTTGAATTTATAAAACATCAGATATTTTGGAACAAAAATGATTTTCTAAAACACCAGATATTCAGAACCGAGAGAGTATAACGGAAAGGAGTACTTTCTTTTGAGGTTGACATGATCACATATATCAATGAGTATTATGCCTCTCCCATTGGCTAAGTTTGTGATTTTTCTAAAGCATAAATGTTTCTTGGAAATAACAACTCTTATTAAGGCATGTATATATAATTAAGGAAAGCTCATTTATTTTTCTTCTTAACTTCTGACAATTTTTTTTATAATCAAGTTATTACACATTAATATTTGTTAGTTTAATATTATTTATTTTTTAATATTGAATTTGACATAAAATTTATATTTATTTCTAATTATTATCAATGCAATTGAAATTAGATTAATAAACTATAAACAATATCAAATCTAGACCAATTCAATAGTAAGTCTAAATTTAAAGTCTTTGGCATTTATAGTTTGATAAGATAATTGTTAATGGTTTAACTAAAAAAAAAGATGTTTTAATCATGATACTATGGAGTTAATTTTGTTTCAGTCCTAAAATTATTTTATGTTCTATTTTTATCTTTAAACTATAACATTTGTTTTATTTTGATTTTTAAAATATGATTTCATATAGTTTCTGCCGTTATTTATAACATTGACAATTGAGATAAACTATTTCTCTTCCATATATATATTATATTAAATGAGTTAATAAAGAGAGAAATAAAATTTGTCATTTTTTAAGCATAAGTATGTGGTTGATTTTCTTTCAAAAGTGAAAACTTTTTTTTTTAATTTATTTATTATGACACATGAGAAGAATAATCTACTCAACTATTCATATTAGAAGTAATAACAAAAACCAAACGAAATCATATTTTGGTATCCAAAACAAAATAAATGAAAAAACTTGAGAACCAAAATGAAATAATAAATATTTTTAAGATTAAAATAAAACTGAGCTTATAATTTGAGGATCAAAATAACTATTTAATCCATTCTAATTTAAAACTCAAATAAAATATAATGAATAAATAAAAGGCAAAATTGAAGTAAAGTTCTATCTATATTATATATTTACTATAAAGTTTTTCAATCAATATATGACATGTAACAAAAATTTTATATATGAACAATTATGATATTATGATAGGAAGAGAATATTAAACATAATTTTTTATATAATCAATCATTAAAAATAATATAATTAAAACTTGTAATGGAAAGAACTTTATAACACATATAAGTTTTTTCCTAAATAAAAGGATAAAACCCAACGTATTTATTGTTATTTATGTTTGTGATCTCATTGTCTGTACATGCTAGTATCCTATGATAGTATGACAATGCCACGTTTTACCCTTTTTCTCTTTTCAACAATTTGTTTGCTCCTTTCATGTCGTTGTGTCCGTTCCGGTTGCGCACCAATCAATCTTTTTCGGTGCGTGTGTATGTTTGTATATAAATAAAGGATTTAGGTAAGATAATTTATGAAAATTCATTTAAAAAATAATTTTTAATATTTAAATTTGACCAATAAAAAAACTTAGGCCAAGAGCATGAATAAATATTATTCATAATTCCATATATATTAATATATATATATATATATATATTCATTTTGACTCTAGCTCACAACAGTACAAGCATTCACTCTGATCAGTGAGCTTCGTCTTCGTCTTCTTTCTTAGAGGAATCATTTCTGATATTTCCGAGAATCTGCTAAACGGAAATGTCTTTCTCACGTTCCATTTCTTCTCTGTCTCCCACTTCATTACCTTCAGGTTTTTCTTTCTCTCTGTTTCTTTGAAATTTGAAAGCCTATTGTGCCTACTTTACTCTCAAAGCAAGGATTTTGGCTTCTTTTTTCATATGCCCAGAACAACTTTGTGAAATCTTTCGTGCATGAGTCTGATGATGATCAAGTTTCGAATTTTTCCGTCACCAACTTTTCCAGTTGAATTTTTGGGTTTTCCCCAATGAAATTCTCTGTGAAGGATTTTAACCTTGAACAAATGGGACTGTAATTCCCTCTTCTTTACTATTGTTTATCTCATTTTGGTCCAATTATATGATGAATTCTGTTTTGTTCTTGAAATTATTTTTTACTCTTAGTTCCAATAGTGGTTATATCTAGTTGCTGTGTTATCCCAAACAGAATTAATGTTGTGTAGTTCAGGAACTAAAATGAGATTTTGAACTATTTATTATTATTATTATTATTAAAAATAGACAAACTCAACTTGTGGGGGATGATAAAAAAAAACGAAATTAAGAACAGTTAAATTTTTAAGAGTGAACTTCTTGTGTGAATGTGACTGATGTTTTGAGATAAAAGTTTCAAAGTTTTCATGCGTGATTGTAAATTGATGAAAGGGTCTGAACTTTGAAAGTTGGTAGCATCTCTTCTATTGACTTACAAAACCTTGATGGATTTGCACATGAAATTCTGAGAAAGATTTATATCTAAAGTCTATCCCATCCAAAACAAGTGAAACAGAAAGAAACCTGAAGGGTTTCATGCAATACATGATTTATCACAGCTTATAGCAGCTAGCATTATATGTTCACACTATGCAACAATAGTGAATTCTGATTGATTATTTCATTGTTGGCTTTTCTCTCATTCTAATTTCTATGTCCATATGAAACAGTGAATTCGGCTTTGTTTTCAACGGCTTCTTTACCAATTGCAACAACTGAAAAGAAAAAGATGAACAGTTCAGCTCTGGTATGATGTGCATATTTTTTTATCTTTTTCCCATATATTTTCTGTGAGAAACTAGAAAGTGAAATTTTTTTTGTTTTATTGCTTTGTAGAGCCTTGAGGGGACCAAAGAGAAAATCAAGAAGATGTTCAACAAGGTGGAACTTTCTGTTTCTTCATATGATACAGCTTGGGTGGCTAGGATTCCTTCTACAGATTCTCCAGATGTCCCTTTTTTTCCCGAGTGCTTAAATTGGTTGTTGGACAATCAACTAGTTGATGGCTCATGGAGTCTTCCCGAACGCCATCCATTGTTATTGAAAGATGCTTTATTATCTACCTTGGCTTGTGTTCTTGCTTTGAAGCAATGGGGTATTGGTGAAGAGCAGATTAACAGAGGTATCTATGTTCTCGCTTTTAGTTTGGTTACTTGTATGTCCAAACCGCTAATCAAATCAAACCATTCAATTTTGATGCATTTTTAACCAAACCAAACAACTCATCGTTCAATTTTGCTTCAGTTTAGTTTGGTTTAGTCAGATTTGTTTTGAATGGTTTTAAACACCCCTAGCTGTTATATAAATGGTTTTTCCGGCTATTCTTGCAGGTCTTCGATTTATTGAGTCAAACATTACTTCAGCATATGATGAGAAGCAGCATTCTCCTATTGGATTTGACATAATATTTCCTTCTCTTATCGAGTCTGCTCAAGGTTTGGGCATAAATCTTTCCCTTGGAGCAACAAGTTTAGAAGCAATGAATCAAAAGAGAGAGATGGAGCTCAGAAGGTAATTTTTTGGGTTAAGTACACTTTTGATTCCTCTAGTTTTGTGGGTTAAGTACACTTTTGATTCAATTTGGTCCTCCTATTTCAAAACCAGGCTAAGCATGGAGCTATTGATTTTACCCAAATTCCTCCAAAATGACCTGTTTTCGGTTTTTGCCTTAAATTAGATGCTATCAGAGCAATTCAGAAGGGTCGAAATCATATCTAGCATATGTTTCAGAGGGAATGGGAAAATCTCAAGACTGGCAAATGGTTATGAGGTATCAAAGAAAGAATGGATCTTTGTTTAACTCACCTGCTACAACAGCAGCAGCTTTTTCTCACCTTAAGAATGATGGCTGTCTTAATTACCTCCAATCAGCAATAGAGAAGTTTGGAAATGCCGGTATTTCCCTTATATGTATTTCCGTCTAATTTTATTTTTGGATACATTTCTCATACATTTAATGACCATTTCTATAAATTCATAGTTCCAGCAGTTTATCCTCTGGACATTTATGCTCGTCTCTGTATGATTGAGAGTCTTGAAAGTTTGGGTATTGATTATCACTTCAGCAAGGAAATCCAATATGTTCTGGATGAAACATACAGGTAAAAGTACATTTTTAGACATGTTAACATGTTAGTTGTTGTAGATTGTAGAAGTAAACTTTGACAAAAAAACAAAGGACTGTAGAAGTAAACAAGTAAGATTTTCATTAAAAAAAATCAAGCTTTTTTAATTTTATTATTGTCATTGTATTTTACATTGATCCAAAATTAAAGTTAACAATTGTTGTAATTAATAGTTGCCAAAAAACTAAAAATACTTCTTGACTTTTTAAGTGTAAGTTTTAGCAAAAGGGGCTATTTGCACAAAATCAAAAGTTCAGGGGTTCTTTTATCACTTTTCAAAGTTAAGAGGTTTTGTTGCACAGTGACTAAAGTTCAAGGAGGGTTTTTGTGCATTTTAGCCAAAATTTTTCTAGTATGGAAACTTAATGTTCTTTATCATCTGAAATTGCATTACATGTGTGAGCATACAGGTACTGGCTGCATGGGGAGGAAGATATTTTCTTAGACCCCACAAGTTGTGCAATGGCATTTCGTTTATTACGTCTCAATGGATATGATGTATCATCAGGTTGTTTCATTTGTAGCATCTTAGTTGTTTATAAGAATTCTTTGCTGGATAAAGGTTATAGAAGTTAATTGGTTTATTGTCTTTGCAGATCCATTTTACCAATATTCGGAAGATAAATTCTCCAATTCCTTGAAAGGATACTTGAAGGATGTTGGTGCCGTTTTGGAGCTATATAAAGCTTCACAAATTGTGATACATCCAGGTGAAGAAGTTTTGGTGAGACAAAATGCCTGGACAAGACGTTTCTTGAAGCAGGAATCGTCATCTTATTTTGAAAAATTTCGTAGTTATGTTGAACATGAGGTAGTTTCTCACATGAATCTTTCAAATATTTCTCTCCAATTCTCTTCTATTTCCTGAAAACTGCAATCTTCTTGAACTTTAGGTCAATTATGCACTTAAGTTTCCATATCATACAAATTGGGAGCGTTTGTTAAACAGGAGATCCATAGACAATTATCACATAGATGACAATACAAGGATTTTAAAAACTTCATACAGGTGCGTTCAATTGGTTTTGTTTCTTTCCTGTACTGAGCTAAAAGCAATAATGTTTGACATGCCCCAGGTCTTCCAATCTTGCAAACCAAGAATTTCTAAAGTTTGCAGTAGAAGACTTCAATATCTGGCAATCAATACATCGTAAAGAATATAAACAGATCTCAAGGTACACATGTTCTTTGTATTTGCAATCACATTTTCTGAGCTGGAATATTGCTAGAATTTGCTGGATGGCAAGGTTATATGAATGACTAGAGATTTAGGAATGTATGCCTATCGGTTTTTGTTTTTTCTTACAAAATTCTGCCTTTTGCTTTGACTTTTTTTTTCCCTTGGGTTACTAAGTTTAGAGGTTGCCTCAAAATTTAATCAAACTAAATCCCTTTTCCAACCGATGTTAAGAGCACACCCCCTCACATCATTCTGGTAAATTTAGAATTTTACTCCCAAAGTACTCTCTAATTGAATTAAATATAAGCGACGAACCGCTAAGTGTATTGATCAACTGATTGGGGGTTGATCCAGCTTAACCAAGGGTCTTGGATTTGAGACTTGGGTATGCAGGTGCATTAAATACTTGGTGGGAGAATTTTGTTGCTCTTGTGATCCTACCGGCTCAAATGGGATTAGTTTTCATCTACATTGTTAAAACGGATAGAGAGGAGATACCTATGGTTCATACTAAAATAAAATACAAGTCGATAAGGTAGGATGCTATATTGCTATCCTATCTTACCAAATGAGCTAACTTAGGCGGGTTTTTATTCTAGCTTGTTTTGCTCATGTTACTATTTGTGATTGTTTCAATTTCAGTTGAGGTACATTTATTCCAGTGTGAACTAATAGTACCCTAAGATATGCAGGTGGGTTGTCGATAATAGACTCGACAAACTTAAATTTGCAAGGCAGAAAGCATCCCATTGTTACTTCACCTCCGCGGCTACACTTTTCCACCCCGAATATTCTGATGCTTGCATGTCATGGGCAAAAAATGGGGTGCTCACAACGGTAGTTGATGACTTCTATGATATTGGGGGTACTGAAGAGGAGCTAGTGCAACTTATTCAGCTTTTGGAGAAGTATATTCATATTTGTAGCTCGAACCCTGCCACTGTGTTATTTCCTTTCAATTTCAACTCCGAGCTTGTCTTCAAAAATAGTCATGTTATGAAATTTGAACTGCAGGTGGGATGTAGATATTAGTACTATTTCTTGTTCTGAAGTGGTCAAGATAATATTTTCTGCACTTCACAGCGCAATCTGTGAGATTGCAGAGAGAGCATTAGAAATTCAAGGACGAGATGTGAAAGACCATATTATCAACATTGTGAGTAAAATCTTGACCATTCTGATCATATATTTGCACTATCCTTTATAAGGTGAATACAGCTATATAATGAGGATTAAACTTAGATACAACTTGTATATGTTTATTTTCATGTTCTTTAATTATAACATAATGGAATTTTTTTTAAAAGCTTAGTACTAAATGAATTTTTCAAAAACCTTCATCCATATTTTATGTTTTTATTGGAGAACCTATTAGCAAGCACCTACAGAACTCGACCTGCACATTTGACATGCAAATCATCCTACCCCCAAATGAGAAGGAAGCTAAGAAACTGAATAATGTTCATGCATAGGCCTTAAATAATGATAGTTTTTTTCTGAATGTTCATTAAACTCTAGTTTGGCACCTTTCTTCTGAATTTATTTCAGATTATTTCCCATAATAGAGACCTAAACAATGAATTAACTTTCTCGGTTTTGCAGTGGCTGGATTTGCTACGGTCCATGATGAAGGAAGCTGAGTGGTCAAAAACCAAGTATGTCCCAGCAGTTGATGAATATATGGCAAATGGATATCAATCTTTTGCCTTAGGACCTATTGTGCTTCCAGCACTTTATCTTGTTGGACCTAAGCTTCCGACTGAGTTGGCTGAAAACCCCGAATACAATCGACTGTTTGAGCTAATGAGCACTTGTGGCCGTCTTCTTAATGATTCTCACTCCTATAAGGTATATACTCAATTCTGCACTATATTTTCTTGGCATTTACTATAGATTTCGGTAAACTCAATCATAGGTAGGTACTTAACAGTTTAAGCCTTTATGACTAAGAGGTTTGGATTTCAATCTTTGCCACTCCTTTGTGTAAGGAGGAATTTAGAAATATTGATAAAATCACAATCAAAGACTTTCATTTCTCTTTGAGTAAACATAAATTGGTTCCTAAAATCTACACAAATTAACAACTGAATCCCTAAAAGTTTAGTTTATATTCTTTAATCCCCGAAAATCACTCAACCATGTCTAGTTTGTT
Organism: Chamaecrista fasciculata; assembly: GCA_003254925.1. NCBI lineage: Eukaryota > Viridiplantae > Streptophyta > Magnoliopsida > Fabales > Fabaceae > Chamaecrista > Chamaecrista fasciculata. The sequence goes on from QANZ01042792.1 coordinate 17,422, forward strand.
TTGTCTGTACAAGTTAGTCCCTATATAATAGGTTTAAGGAATTAAATTATATTGCTTGCATGACTTTCAAGGTCTAAAGTGTATGGATTAGACTTTCAGGTATTGAGTTGTCAATTCATGAATCATTATGGTATCAAGTAGTATACTCTTTATCTTTCTTAACCTTTTGAATTGAAATGGTCATTTGACAGCTTTAAGGTGACTAAAGTTTTCTGTGTCTGGTGCTGCAGAGAGAATCTGAAGAAGGGAAATTGAATGCCGTAACTTTGCGTGTTGCTCATAGCAATGGGCGTGTTACCAAAGAGGATGCCTTGGAGGAAATGAAGGATATTATTGAGGAAAAGAGAAGAGAACTTCTGAGAATGGTTCTGCAGGAAGAAGGAAGCACTATTCCAAGAGCTTGCAGGAAGGTGTTTTGGCAAATGGCAAAAGTATTGCACCTAATTTACATAAAGGATGATGGATTTACTTCAAATGAGCTGTTATCTACTATAAAAGATGCGTTTGAAAAGCCTATTGCCCTTGATGAGTTTTCAGGAGATGATGCCATAGAAAACCTCAACACTGAAAATGTAGAAAGGGAGAGTGGGAATGTTGGTTCATTTTGATATTTGCCATCGCAATTATGCTAGAGCTGCGTGTGGCTTTTGAGAGACCACCTTATTCATAAATGGCTCATTTTCCGTTTCATTAATTTGCTTCTCTTTTTCCTTTAAGTTTTTTTTTTTTACCTATTTTCTTGTGCTTTACGTTTGATATTTTTCCCAAATTTACATCTTTCAGGATTAAAATGTTCATCAATCATCCTTGTCTTACATATATAACTGCTACAGTGTTTAACAAGCTAGATATGAATACTTAAAAAAAACACTCAAGTAAAGTTCTTTGATTTTGGCTACAAGATACTTCCAATCTTAAGCTTTCTTAATACTTTCTCTTCCACTTAGTTATGCAGAAAAGGTGTCACCATCTTTCCCAGGCACGGAGATAGGGGGGGCTGGTGGGGGCCACGGCCCCCCCCCCAAAATTTTAGTAGTTACTACAAATTAGTCTTAATATAATTTAATTGTATGCATTATAATCCCAACGGCCCCCCTTTAGTGTTAAAAAAAAATTTCTGGCCCCCCCTTGTTAACATTTCTGGCTCCGTCACTGATCTTTCCAGAGAATTGGTTATACACAAAATTTGTTACATGTTATCTATTTATTGAAGTTTAGTACTGTTAGCAAGCAGTGTCAAATGCCAGAGAAAGTATGTATAGTTTTTATCATAGTACAAAAAACCGGACCGGACCGGGCGGTTCAACCGGTGACCCGGTGAACCGGACACCAGACCGGTCCGGAATAAGTAAAATACCGTTATGCATTTGACCCGGCCAGTCACCGATTCAACCAGCAGTTGAACCGCCAGACCGGTGAACCATGAACCGGTTTCACCTGAAAAATTTTGTAAAAATTATATATTGACCCCAAATTTTTTTTAAAAATTACATATTGGTCCCTGAATACATATTATCTAGGGACTAAAATGAAAACTTCAAAAAAAAATTTGGGGTCAATATGTAATTTTTACAAAACTTGTTATGATTAAAATTGCAAAATAACTCCAAAGGATACCAAAGTGTTTATTTTTTACTTTATATTTAAATTATTGTAAGATAGTAATGTATATTTGATGAATATGTATATTTGAAAATGTATTTTTTAAGTAAACCGGCTCAACCGGTTGAACCAGTGACTCAACGATTGAACCAGTGACCTGAGTCTTCCACCGGGTCATTGGCCGGTTCGGTTTTTTGGTTTTTATAATTTATACCATTACAAATTTACAATGAATTTAGTGATTTTTAATATCAGTTTTCTACAATAATATATTAGTAAACAATAAAATATATATACAAAATTATAATATAAACAACCTTTCATTAATTTCTAATCATTTTATATTATATTAAAAATTATTAGTCATAACTCATAACTGATTTTTGTATATTTACAATTTATTTTATATTTTAAATTAAAAAATATATTTTTAAAAAAGAAAAGGAACTTCATTAAGAATAAGGATGATCAAAATACTCAAACCCCATAGGAACTATAAAATTTGCATACTCTAGATTTACTCAAGATTTCAGTAATTCTATCATATCTTCTTTCAAAGTTATTTGTACTGTTGTTGCTTGTTAGCATACAAGTGTTTATTTCAACACATAATCCCCTCCCATCCATTTCAACAATTTCATTACCACATTACGCAGCAGAGCTTAGGTTGCTGCCACTGATAACAGAGAAAATGAAAACACCAAAATAAATATTAAAAAAAAAAGTTCAAGGGCAATATAATCAAAAAAGCTTAGGAAGTATCTAAAATAGTTTAGTTGAACATTTTGGGATAGACAATCTCCCTTGAAATGACATACGAGTGTTCTTCCTTTAGAACCCCAAGAATTTTCCTTCTCAATTTTCTACTCATACAAACTTCTTTCCCGAACATCAGTGTGGCATTGTGTTGCGACTGCCTCAATAAGATGAGTTCCACCTCTTCCTTGATTCAATGTAGCAATAGTTTCTGCTAAGTCTTCCAGAGTCCTCCATCTTTCACACTTCAAAAGTATTTCTTTTCGTAAGAAACCAACCCATGAACTCCACCTTCTACCTGTGCTGCTCCAGTCCGGACCTGGACAGAGCAGACCAAATAATAATTTATAACTTGAGCTGTTAAGAAATCTTGAGTAAATCTAGAAGTATGCAAAAAAGAAAAAGAAAAAAACTTTAGGCATCTTAACTTGCAAGTTTCAGAATCAAACAAATACAACAGGGAGTGGCCATCTACTTCCTTTGGATAAATAAAGGGGATAAAGTATTGATTCAAGATCCTCAGAAAAATTCATCAACAAGAATCCATCTTCCCCTTTGTAAGGGAAGTGCAGACAAGATAAAGCATCCATTAAGAGAAAAAAAAACCTACAGTATACCTTTCTAGAAAAAATAGGACCTATTCTGAATCCATCCTAGTTTGTTCTTATCATAATCCCATTTCTTGGTTGAAGATTGCAGGGACAACAGATACAAGGGTTACCTAAGTATAATTTCTTCTCCTTGCGATATGTAACATTCACGGAAACTAATAATTAGAATGACATGGATAACTGTGCAGCAGCCAACAGATGACCTATTTAGATTGTGATTTGTGATAATGATGCAGCCTCATTGATACAGATTTCACAGTAACAGCAACTGATACTAAAAACCAGAGCAAGTAAATAGATAATTTTGAGTGCTAACCAACCATACCTCTAGCCTTAACACTCTGGATCTTAGAAGGTCATGAGCAGACTGCAGAGAGGAGGCACCGAGATCTTGGAACCCTTGCTTGACTGCTTGCATGGTGTATGGTATGAGCTTCAATATAGAACCCTTATCTTTAACAGCTCCAACAACCCCCTGAGCAATCTTCAACTTAGCAGTATCTCCCAAGTATCTTGCATCACTCCCTTTAGTCATAGCCTCTAGGGATCCCATTCCTCTATACTTTTTGACACGCACACCATTCTGTGGCAATGAAAGTAGTTTACTACAATGTTCAATTTTCATTTACATATGCACAAGTCATCATGCCAGAGGAAGTTATCAGAAACCAGTACACGAAAACAAGTTCAAATCGGAAGCCATCACAAAATTATTTCAGCATCACTCACTAATATTTTAAGCAGTTTAAGAGTACGACAGTCTTAAATACAATACCTGATACTCATAAACCCCAGGAGCCTCAGTGCTCCCAGCTAAGAAGCTTCCCATCATTACAGTAGATGCTCCAAGCGTTAAGGCCTTAACAATATGGCCAGAGTTTGAGATGCCGCCATCAGCAATAACAGGAACACCACTTTTATAAGCAATTGATGAAACCTTGTAAACAGCTGTTGCCTGAAAAGCAACAAGTCAAGATCAATAACAATTGAGCATCCGATGAAATTTATTGACAGGATATCAAAAATCGCTTATTAAAGAGTGGAAATCATACCTGTCCTCGCCCAACAGCACAAACCTCTTGGGTGGTGCAAATGGATCCAGAACCCATACCAACCCTTAAACCATCAACACCAGCTTGAATCAAATTGTCAGCCTGATACATTGTAACCACATTCCCACCTATAACATCTAATTCTGGATAAGTACTTTTAATATACTTGATCATCTCCGTCTGATAGATGGAGTTCCCTTGAGAGCTATCTAACACCACAACATTCACCCCAGCCTTAACTAAATGCTCCAACCTCACTTTATCGTCTTCCCTTGTGCCCATTGCAGCACCCACCAACCATTTCCCATCGGACCCAATCGATCCCGAAGCCAATTTGGGATACCCCTTAATCCTCTGGACATCCCCCTTGGTTACCAAATCCAACACCTCATCATCATCATCATTCACAACCGGCACGAAATTATACTTCTTCTCCTCCAAAAACGCATCGATTTGCTCCAAATCAAAACTGGACGGCACCGAAACCGACGAGTTCACCATATAATCGTAAATCTTCACCTCCTTATCCTTCAGGTTCTGCCAATCCAACTTGGACACGTAACCTAAAAGCTTCGATTTCGCAGTACCCGAGTCAGTAACCAAAATATACGGCGAATCACCGAAATCATCGAAGGACTCAATCCTGCCAGAGGGTGGTTTGAAGACAGGGTTAGAAAGAACCGGCACTCGACGCGACTTGGCGGAAAGAATCATGGAAGCTTGATCAGAGGGCGTCGTATTGGAGTGAACAAAAGCAATGCCACCTAAAGCGGCCATGGCGACGGCCATGGAGGTTTCAGAGACAGTGTCCATGGGAGAAGCGACACAGGGAATTGAAAGAGGAACATTGCGGCTGACTCTGGTGGAAAGGTGAACGGCGTCGGTGGGGAAGTCGATGTAGTGAGGGAGGAAAATGACGTCGTCGTAGGTGTAGGAGTAGCCTTGGCTGAAAAGCTTATCGGCGGTGAAGCCGTCTTCAATCGGCGGCGGCGAGAAGTCCATGATCGGCGGCGGAGGGTTCAACTAGGGTTTTGATTGGAGAGAGAGGATGAAATAAAGAAGAAGGAAGGAATAGAGAGAATCAATATTGAGATTGAGATTGAGGGTTATAGCAGAAAAATCAAATTACAGAAACAATGTGGAGGGAAACGTGATGATGTTTGATGATATGGAACGCTTTTCTTTTTCTATTTGGCTAACTCTATCATTCTTTTTTGGCTCTTTATAACCCTTCACATGATTGATATAAGTATCAGATTTATATGAAATTTTAATTTTTTTTAAGATTTTTTTAATAAACCGAGAACTTTAATGATTGTTTTTTTTTTTAATATATATATATATATGAGTAATTATTAATAAAATTTATAATAATTTTTTTTTAAGAAAAGTAGAAGTGAGTTGAGCTTCAGGAGTTCATCAATGTCAGAGCATGCTTTCAAGCTCACTTAGAGAGGTATTTACTGATTACTTATCAACAAGACCCTTACATTAACAATGAGATTCGAACTTACACCTTGTAGGTTATAAGTTGACTCTTTACTAACTGGGTCAATCTTTGTTGATTAATAAAGATTTTTTTTTTGTGAAATAATAAAAAGCTTTTTGATAATGAATTGAAAATTATTATAACTTCTTCTTTTTCTTTTTTTAAACTAAAACAAATACTTGTCAAGTTTTTTTTTTAATTTGGAAAAAGAATTCTTGTCAAGTTAATTTTGCAAATCTTTGAGAATCCCATCTCTATCCATAGCTGATTATATGCTAAATATGGGAAATTATTCCTCATTTGCGTATGTTTGGGGGGTGTATGAAGCATTTTGTTCTTTATTCTATAAGATAATGATAATATATATTTGGACTTTGGAAAATAAATGAGGTCTCTTTTTTGGTAAAGAAAAGGAAATGGGGGGAAGCTTCCCAAATTGTCAAGGGAATTGAGCTTTGAACACAAAGTTTTACAATAGAATTAGTACAGAAATTCGCTACTCTCCAAATGTGATTAATGAAAAAGTCTTCATTAAACTGCATCAAATCTCTTATAAAAAATATGAGTCTAAATATCTTTTTAAACTAAGAAAAATCTTAAGTAAAATTTTCTATATATTTATTATAAATTTTCTTTAATCATAAGTTTTATTTACAATTTTTTCTAATGATTGGTTATACAATAATATGTTTAATATATTTTTCTCTACTATAATTAGTAATACATAAAATTTTGCATATGTTTATTGGAAAATGATAAAGTTGGGACTTGGGACAACTATGGCAGGATGATGGCAACAATAACCTGCAAAAAGGCAAAAGAACATATAGGGTTGGGGCTTTCACTATGTTCCTTCAACCTCAAGTTAATCAACGTATATAAGAGATAGGGGTGCAACCTCAAGTTAATCAACGTATATAAGAGATAGGGGTGTATACAGGCTGGGCCGAGCCGGGTTTATGGCCGGCCTGAGACTCGGGCCGGGTCATCGTGTTTGACCAGGTCCGATCGATAAATTTTTTTTAAAAAATTTTTTCTTCATTCTATATATATTTTAACTTGTATATATTGGTGAAACAATTAATTTTGGATCAATTTAATGATGTTTTTATTAATAAAGACATTTAATTTGACTTAATTGTTAAAAAAATGTTAATTTAATTAAGATTAAATATATATTTTATGTATATTTTTAATATACAATTGATAAAAATAATAATAGATATGTATTTCTTACAATTAAAAAAATATCTGGTAGTATAAAATATAAATATGTATAGTAAAAAAAATTATTATTTTTTTAAAAAAAATGGAAGTATCCCGGGCCGGGGCTAAAGACACTAGACCCAGTCCGAACACCCTCGGGTTTGGCCGGGCTGGGTAAATAATGTGCACCCCTGATAAGAGATAAAGAATGTAAGCCTAAAGAGTAAATGTATACCTTAAATTTGTGAGAGAAGAGCTTACATAATACTACAAATTAATTAGTTATAAATCATCTAATATTATAAATTATTATAAATGTAAATTTAAGATTATTTGGACGATCGCCCTCATGAGCCAAGACACATGCCCAAGAGGGACGATGGCGATGCCCTTAATGTTGCTTGAGACTGCCGCATCAAAAGAAATTTATAGCAAAGATATAAAAGTTACATGGCTTTAATTAAAATGCGTTTAGAATTGTTCAATGATAAGAATTTAGTTTTTTGACAAAATTTGTATTGAGAATTCAAACCTCAAGATTTGTAAATCTTGAGATCTAAATACCCAATCAAATCTTGGTGTCTAAATATCCAATCCAACTAAAAAATGGGTAGCTACAACAATGGTCACCTCTATATTAAGGGTAAGACTTAGGTAAATTTTCTTTTATATTTGTTATAAGGTTCTCCAATCAACATTTGACACATGACAAATATTTTATGCATTACCTACTAATCATAGAAGAGAGAGAATGTAAATCTAGCTTGTGATTGGAGGAACCTTATAGAAAAATATAAAGAATTTTACCTAAATCTTTTTCTTATATTAATGCTCCAATATGAATTGTATTATGTAGGAATGTGTTAGGCTGAGTTAGATTGAAAAAAATTATCATACCAAATTGTAATTATTTACATTGGACAATCTTTAAAATAATAGAGCTCTTCTATGAAAAGGGTGGCCCAAAAGCACCACCCTTTTCAATCATTAGAGTGTCTTGAAATATATATATATTTACATGCCACAAATAATTTTAATCCAAAGACCGAAAAGGTAGTACACTACTCTTTTATAATAAAATTCAAAACAATATTATTGTGCAGATGTTTTCTTGGAATCAATAAATGCTCATTTAAAAATAGCATCAAATAAATTAATGTTTTTTTTTGTTCTTGACGCCTTATTTATTTTACAAGACATACTAAAACACATGAGTTGATTTTTAAAAAGAAACAACATACAACAAGTTGAAGGATTTCTGAATTAGCCATTAGTTTCAATATTTTTATAAATTATTTTGTTTTTTTTTTGTACAGAATTATTTTATGTTCTTGAAGTTTAAAAATAACATTATACGACATTACATACCAAACCCACTAATATATCTTTCGATAAAAAAAAAACACCCAGTAATATATCTTGATTCCTGAGTCCTAACATCACACATGCATTTAAGGTCTTTCCACATCCATGATCCATTATAAAAAAAAAAAGGTCTTTATCACACATGCATACCAAACCCACTAATATATCTCTCTCATTGATTTTTTTTTT
>QANZ01042792.1:31814-86484 GCA_003254925.1 Chamaecrista fasciculata
AATATTGCAACTAAAAAAATAATAATATTGTAAATTTTTTGTTTAATTAAATTAATATAAATTCTATATATATATATATATAAATAAGAGTGTGTGTAGGGTGTGTGAAAGAGAGAGAGAGAGAGAGAGAGGGGTGTATGTGTGTGAGAGGTGTGTGTGTGTGTGAGAGAAAGAAAAAAAGTGTGTAAGTGGAAAAGAGAAAATAAATAATGAGAAGTGATAGATAGAGAGGAAATTATAAGTGTAATAAATGAGGGTATGTAAAATTACTATTTTGTCTAGTTTTTTTTTATTTGTATTAAAGTATATGTAATTATAGGTGTATAAGTAGGGATAGATTAGTAATTGTAAGAGAAAATGAGATGATGTTGTGAATGAGATGAGATGGAGGTTTAAAAAACACCTAATCAATACCGTTCATCTAATCCTAAGATGAGATGATGATTGAATGAGATGGTATTAAGATGATGATGTTCCCAAACAGGCCCTAAAATGTAAACAATCTAATAAAGCAAAAAAGTTATATTAATTCATCTTCGACCAGCTTTCTTTGTTTTTGGACAACCTTCGACCAGCTTTCGTGTTCTTTTCTTTTTTGGCGTTTAGTAATTTCCCATCAACTTTTTTACTTTTCTTTTGGCCCAATATAATCCATCAACTTTTTACTGCAAATGTTTAAAGAAGCTTTTACAAAGAAGGATGGGCCTATGATATAGTGGCTAATTAACAGCTGGTTTCGTGCATAGTTATTCAGAAAAATCTTAAAAAACTAATAGTTATTCTATATAATGTTATTTTAAACTTTTCATATATAGAGTTCTTTTTTAAATTAATTATTATTGTCATTACTGTGTCAGTGTGTTTGTCTCATCCTCAAATTTCCGAGTTATTAAAATAGTATTTATCCTTCTATAAAACATTTGTTTTGATCGAAGCTCGTGAAGTGAGGAATTGGAGAACCTTTAATACTATATTGATAAAAGTAGATACATAATTGGTGTCTTAAGTGATATTCCTTGCTAATGTGGAAATGTGAAATGATTTAGAAACAAAATTGATTGCTCACATCAGGCCAAAAAAAAAAAAATTTGATTGCTCACACATCACAAATAATTCAGTGACATTTGTAAAGAAAAACAAATGTGTCAGACATGAATTAAAAGACCTAGGTCAATTGCTTCCATTATGGGTCATTGGTCAAGTCAATGCCAATACCTCTTTTGTCCTTTTGTTTTCTGCAATTTCTCACCAACTTACCACCCGTAATGTTCAAAGACAAATGCCACTAAATATTTCATAGCTACATGATTAATCTAGCTATCTATATATACCCCTTCATGTGTATTGTTTTAGCCATGAGTAACAACCTTCCTCACCTTAATTTGCAACAATAGGAATACAAATATTCTTATTAAGTGCAAACATGAGAGGCCTCTCGAATGTTGTCCTCCTGCTTGTGCTTTTGCTTCTCCTTCAAACATCAGAACACTCCTTTGCCTGTATTGAACGTGAGAGACTTGCTCTTTTAAAATTCAGAGCAAGTTTCAATTACCCAAATGAAGGATTACTTGCTTCTTGGAAAGGAATTGATTGTTGCCGATGGAAAGGCATAGATTGTGATGCCATCACTGGACGAGTTCTCAAGCTTGATCTCAGCCCACCTTGCGATCCACTACGTGACATAAAATGCTCTTTCGAATATCTCGTAGCTCAACATGTGAGCCCTTCTTTGTTGGAGTTGGAACACTTGAATCATTTAGACTTGAGTAACAACTTCTTCAATGCAAGTCCTATACCAGAGTTCCTTGGTTCCATGAAACACCTCACATATCTTAATCTTTCTAACTCTGATTTCACTGGCAAGATTCCCCATCATCTTGGTAATCTCTCAAACCTTGTTGTTCTTGATCTTGTGCAACAAGATGTCGATTTATTCCCAAAGGTTTCAAATCATTTTTTATATGATGATGACATGAGATGGCTTTCAAGACTTTCATCACTCAAACACCTAGCCATGAATGGTGTGTCCCTTGACAAGGCACACAATCTCTTCCAGGTACTTTACATGCTTCCTTCTCTCTCACATGTACAGCTCAGTCATTGCCATATTATTAGCACCCACATTAATCATCTTACTCATGGTCCTCTTAATTCTACCTTTCTTCCTAATGTTGAATTTTTAGACCTTAGTCTAAATAATCTTACTGGCCCAATTCCTAATGCTTTCCAAAATATGACTGCCATTACACACCTTGACCTTTCCTCTAATGCTTTTTCTTTAATTCCACAATGGCTAGGTCAATTTCACTCTCTTGTTTATCTTAACCTCTCTTCCAATTCCATCAATGATATTGAAGGTGCTGTACTGTCAATTCTGAGAAACACATGTTCTCTCCAATCATTAGACTTATCCCGACAAGAAAATGTTGTTCATAGTTCAGTGAGTTTGGGTAGAGGCAATTTGTCTGGATGCATAAGATATGATTTAGAAGAATTACAGTTAAGTGGGAGTCGAATTAGTGATAGTTTTCCAAGTTGGATAGGACAGCTAAAGAACTTGAGAATGCTTGATTTAAGCAATAATTTTCTCCATGGTCAGATTCCTGACAGTGTTGGACAATTGGTGAACCTCAGTACTTTGGAGGTTTCTTTTAACCTTTTGAAAGGTACTTTCTCAGAGATTCACCTTAAAAACCTCTCAAATTTAAGAATATTGCATCTGGGGTCTAACAAACTTGATGTGAAGATTGACTCAAATTGGACACCCCCATTTCAATCCTTAATCGACCTCGAAATGGCATCATGTAATATAAGTGCACAGTTTCCACATTGGATTCAGAAATTAAAGCATCTCGAGGCATTGAATTTGTCCAACAACAACATATGGGGAACATTACCAACTTGGATTCCTAGAATGAATTTGGGGCTATTAGATCTCTCTCGGAATAAATTGAATGGAAATATTCTGGAAAGTTTTAGGGTGCAGAATCCATACTTGAAAATGTTAGTTCTCTCCAACAACAAGATGAGTGGATCAATTCCAGACAATTTTGGTGATCTGAATCCGAACTTGCTTTATTTGTTTATGGAGGGTAATCTTTTAGAAGGTTCATTACCAAATTCTCTATGTAACATGTCTCAATTGCAAGTTCTGGATGTCTCACATAATAAATTATCTGGTAAAATTCCTAATTGTTGGAATTCTTTCAATCTTGGCATCATAAATCTTTCATCCAATAAGTTTTCAGGCACTATTCCAAGCTCCCTTCAAAATTCATCTCCATTATATTGGTTGCAATTGAGTAACAACAGGCTACATGGGAACATTCAAGAGGCATTGAAAAGCATTCAAGTTTTAGAGCTTTTGGATCTTGGAGGGAATCAATTTACTGGTATGATAACTTCTAGTTGGATAGAGTTGTCAGAAGATCTTCAAGTTCTAAGGTTGTCACAAAACTTGTTAAGTGGAAAGATTCCATCTTCCCTCTGCAACCTTCGTAATTTGAAAATCTTGGATCTTGCGAGCAATAATTTGTCGGGCTCAATCCCTTCATGTGTTTGCAACCTTACGGGAATGACTAATCAATCAACAGATGCCATTATTGAGATCTCCCGTTTGAGAAAACCTATAGAAGATATCAAGCGAATCTCGAAAGTTGTTTTCAAAGAAGATATCAAGCAAGTTTTGAAAGGACTGGAGCTAGATTACACTAAGAATTTGCAGTATTTAAAAAACTTTGACTTATCAGATAACAATCTGAAGGGATCTATCCCTGAAGGCATAACTTGTCTCTCAGGATTGGTTGGCTTGAATTTATCACACAATAAATTCTTTGGAAGCATCCCAAACAAGATAGAAGAAATGAAGTCATTGGAATCTTTAGACTTGTCAAATAACAAGTTCTATGGCTCAATTCCCACCAACATGCCCATCTTGACTTCATTGAGTTTCTTGAACCTATCAAACAATAATTTTTCAGGTCGCATTCCAAAAGGGGCTCAATTTTCTACTTTTGGTGCTTCTTCGTATGGTGGCAACCCATATCTATGTGGAGATCCCTTGAATGCATGTCCTGGTGATCATGAGCCTCCACCTCCAACCAGCCCTTTTAATGAAGACAAAAGTGACAACAATGATGAAGAAAAAGAGAAAGTGTTGTTCTACTTTGTGATAGCAACAGGGTACATAACAGGATTTTGGGGAATCATTGGAGTTCTGTTGCTAAAGAGAAATTGGAGGCATGCTTGCTTTCGTCGTGTGGAAGAGTTTGCAGACACATTATATGTTGAAGTAGCCATAAGAACAGCAAGAGTGAAGAAATTAATCAACAGAAATCTGCATGTTGATTAGTGACAACTTATGTTGTTGTGCATCAATCAAATCTTGTGTTCTTGCAAGCATGTGTGTTGTCATTTTGTGAAATGTTAGTTTACTTCTCTATGTATGCTTTGTTCTGCAATAGATTTTAGCATTATGAAATTGTAAATATAGTTTCCTCTTGAAACTAGGTGTGTAAGTTGCTCTGGACGCTTGATGTAAATATGCTAGCTATTTTTGGGGTGTTATAAGAAGTTTCGTGCTGAAAGTGATAAGTAAAAAGACATTGTATGTATTATGAGATATAAAATATAAGTTTTATTTGCATAAAGCCATACTATCATATGTATTGCATCACATTTTGTGCAAATTGTTAGGATTTAGGAATAATTAAGATTATTAATATTAGTGAAGTAAATAAAATTCAGAATTTGAAAAAGAGTTGTTGAGCTTTTTCTAAGTTTGACCTAGTATTAGGGATTAATTTGTTTAAATTATTTATTTTATTGAGTTTGGTAGTAGCTATCATCTTTGTGAGAGAATTTCTCCTTTTCGGTTGGTATTGTAAGCCTATTTATAGGCCCCTCTTTTATTTGAATTAATGGAGTTATGAATCAAGAAAAGTTCATGAGAAAAAAGAAAAGAAAAAAAGTTTATGAAAGCTTCCATGTTTCTTCCTACCAAAAATTCCTAACAGTGGTATCAGAGCTTTAGATCCTGAAAGCTTGTGAGGTAGGGTAGAGTAGTACATCTCTCAAATATTGAGATGATGTTGCTACAAAGAATTTTGCTAGTGGGAGGATCGAATCCTCGCCATTACTTTAGAGATTTGAGATTTATGTTGAATAATTGCAAGAGCTCGGTGAAAGAATTGACTCGAAGAAGATGAGCAAGCAAACAGTGCACAAGAAAGGAGAGTAGAAGAAGTGGATCATCTTCTGTGAGAAGCTTACAAAATTTGATGTTTTTGGAGAGATGGTGCTCCAAATAGGTTAATGATGACAAAGTGCATCATTGAAGTTTCGAACAAATGATCCATGGAAAAGTTGAAGATTTCTACAATTAAACTGAATTTTCTTGTGAAGAAATTTCAGTTTAAGGGAGGAAATGTTAGGATTTAGGAATAATTAAGATTATTAATATTAGTGAAGTAAATAAAATTCAGAATTTGAAAAAGAGTTGTTGAGCTTTTTCTGAGTTTGACCTAGTATTAGGGATTAATTTGTTTAAATTATTTATTTTATTGAGTTTGGTAGTAGCTATCATCTTTGTGAGAGAATTTCTCCTTTTCGGTTGGTATTGTAAGCCTATTTATAGGCCCCTCTTTTATTTGAATTAATAGAGCTATGAATGAAGCAAAATCATGAGAAAAAAGAAAAAAAAAGGTTTATGAGAGCTTCCATGTATCTTCTTCCTCCCAAAAATCCTAACACAAATAGCGTAGACCAATTAAATAAAAAAAAATTCTTATATATATTGTTACTGTTGATTGTCCATTATATTCGATTACTAATTTTGTAAGGACTTCTCTATACCACATTAAGGATTAAAATAGTTTCTTAAAAATTTGTTAATGTGAGATTTGATTTCAATTTCTTTAGGACTAACTTCGTTAATGAGTGGCCTACTGATGAGATGTAAAATTAAACAAGTTGTGATGGGGATAGAACTTGATTATGTGAAAATAAAGAAGTTTTATGAACATATAGATATGTCAAATAACAATATGGTTGATTGGTATATGGTTCGTGAAGGCTCCATAGGACTAATTGGCTTGAATATATCATGCAACCATTTGAAAGATCGACAAATTTGTGAGAAGACAAAGAAATATAATATCACTTGACATCTCTTCTATCAAGGACCATAGCAAAACAAGAGAAACAAGAAAACAGCACAAAAACATGATCAAAGTTAACAATAATAAAATAACACAAAATAAAGGAAATAGTCACTTGGAGGGTTCTTGACAGGGGGAAGTAAAGCACTTCAAGTAAGGACTTGGTAAGACAAGAGGACTCAAGACTTAAGTAAATTGAATGATATTCTAGGGAGCTCAGAGGATAAATTGGAATTCTCTAGGCGTACTTTCTGGCTGTCAGTGTGTCCCTCACTAGAGAAATGAGGAGGTATTTATAAGGAAGGCTCAGGTTAGTCATTATTGGTAGTCATGGTGGCCATTTATAGGGGGTGTTACATATGGTCATGATGGCTATTTATGGTGAAATCATTAATAGGCATAACGGTCAATTACGAGTAGGCTAAAGATGAGGAAACGTGAATCTCAATGTTAATAAAGGAGGTTAATGATGATAACGTAAATATATGGTAAATAGGGAAGGGGTCTGAGCTCAATAGAATACCACTCCACTTACTAAAGACCAAGCCCTTACCTCACTTACTTGGAATGATCGTGACCAAGCACGAAGAGGCTTTTACTTCAGTCCTACCTAACCACTCCTTATGACTATTCCCAAGTGAAGGAGGGAGGAGAGACCTCCCTTCCTTCACAATACTCCTAACCTCGTCCAAATAAGGATGTTGTGGATGCCACTTAGCTTCCTCAAGGCCCTTTGCCTCTTGCGGATCATATATTAATTAGCTAATTAATTAATTATTAAATAAAATAACAGCTATGTATGAACATTAGGCCCCCTGCACATGGATATGGAAAAGCTCTAAGCTCATGTACATGTGCATTAGAAATATAACTTACATATCTTGTCACACCTTGCTTAACCTTGTTATCTTCAAGGAAAAGTGTGAAAAGGATCTTATATATTGAGATATTTCATCCTTTTTAACCTTCTCTTTAAGGCAGGATGTAGATACTTAGTGACATAGAAGTATTAAATACTTTATATCAATAAAGCATTGACTAATATAGTGGAGATGATCCTCATCGCACTCTCCTTTGTGGGGAAAGAGTGGGGCATTGTAATTTACTATCTGAAGGATAGATTCACTGGGCACCCTGAAGCTTTTTGCTCAATAGGGAGTATCTTAGTTTACTGTCCGAGGGACAAATTCATTGAGGCCCTGAAGCTCTTTGCTTAGCAGGGGTGTCTGAGTTTACTGTCTGAGATACGAATTCATTGAGGCCCTGAAGCTTTTGCTCAGCAGGGGTGTCTTAATTTACTGTTTGAGAGACGAATTCAGCTTTTATATATATATATATATATTAAGAATTCTTTATTCTTGATCTTATTGAGATTATTCTAACCATAAATTAGCTCATAGACCCCCAAGTAAATACTAAATACGCTTTCGTAATACAAAGACATAAATGTCAAGGCTTTCGTTACACAAGAAACTCATGGATACTACTTAATGCTTGTCATACCCTTATTTTATTTAAACTAGTTAAACTTACTGTAATAAAGAAAGGCTAAAAACTATTCTAAATTGTGTATGCCATGCTTCAACATTCACATACTTTGCATTTTAAACTAACCCTAATATAAAATATGAGGTATAAAGTAGTATATATAATAATTTTGATGAGTAAGGTTATCGTCAACAATTAAGTCATGACAACTACAGGACACATGAGGATGAATTAAAATGCCCGTGAACACCGGGACTGAAAGTAGTATATAGAAAACACACACGTGCGCAATGAATTCCACGGTTCAATATGTTAGCAAAGACAAAAATTGACGAGTAAATTATATAGGTCTTGACTATTGACTCTTAGATTTTTTTATGAATATTCTAAAATTGTACTTTGAATTTCAATTCGAGTTTGAATATCATAGTACTATACTTATAATTATTTATATTAATCACGAATGGACAAATTATATACATATATATAAGCATTTGGATTAAAAGCGTAATATTAATTAAGAGAAAAACGTTGATTCTTCATTTGATGATATAAGGTGCATAACAAATTAACATTATAATTACAAGACTAATTAATTATATGGAACTTTTACTACTGAGTTATATTTTATAATTAACAAATATTAAGTATCCTTCAATATTGTCATTCACAATCAAACTTAAAAAAGGAAACTTATGAAGAAAAAAGGAAATAAAGCTCCTTAGGTATTCTAGACATCCATGTAAATGCCAACATCCTTATTTATCATCATGTCTTCTAAAGAAAAGGAAACATACGAAGAAATAGGAAATTTCTAAGAAAAAGGAAATTATACTAAATTCATATATGAATCCTGATGCAATCTCAACCATTTTTCCTTCTTTAAAAAAAAAAAAAAAAACCCACGCCATAACCATACTTTTACATACTAGGCGTTTTTCTAAAAGTTCATAGAGTAGGATTTTACGCTTAAGAAGGTATCAAGCTTCGAATTTTTACAAAGACAGCCACACCTTGAAGCCACACATGCTCAAGACCCTTTCCTTATAGCACAAGGTATAGTAGCCTTTCTTCCTCCTTTCTTTTTTAATTATTTACCTCATGGATGAGGGTTTGGTTTCTGCCTTTGCCTATATTAATATATGTTTATATATATAGGTTTAATTACCTTGTGGCGTCTCCATATGCCTGTGTGACACTTACCTTGATTGAGATAAACTACACGCCACAATCTAGGTTTTAAGCAAACATCCGTCAAACACATTCTTTTGTTGGGTTCATCTTTTTTCCTCAAACAGAGAAAGCAAACTCTGCAGAATCCACAACTCATTAGGTATGCACACTAATCAGGATAACAATGTCGAAACATCTATTCTTTTTAGAACTTTCAAATGTGAAACAACTAAAAAATACTCTACTTTCTTTATCTTGCATGTTCTTGAAATATTGAAATATCAATATCATGTCCTCTGCACCAAATTTTAGATTTTATTTATTGCTTTTTCCAACTTTATCAGCCTTAGGTCTATTATAAACATTAATCTTTTGTCATGTATATATATATATACTTAAAAAAATATAATTAAAAATTGACCTGCATGAAATATAAGATCAAGACTATTTTAATATTTTAATCTAATATTACAATTGAGATAAAGATAAGCTAAAAATAAGTTTTGTTTTTTTTTTTGGCAAACGAGAACCTTGAGGACCCCTTTAATATATATATATATATGATATGATTAATTACTTATTAATAGGGTAGCAATATGCATCACTAACTTTCATATAAATATGGTAACTTTTGTAATCCTGACTGTCAAAAATAATCCAGACAAATATGATAACCTAATAAATTAGAAAATTCACAATCATGAACAATAACAATATGGTAACTTAATAAATTAAGAAATTCATAATCATTGCAAATATGGTAAAATTAAGAAATTCTTTATTTAAATTTTACTCAAATTTGAATCTTACCTAAAATAAAAGATAAATAAATAATTGATAGCATAAATTAATGATTTGATTCATAAAACCTCATCAACCTATATAATAATAAAAACTCAAATTAATATACAATAACACATTGGTTATTTTTTTTTTTATAAAATTACCTAAACATATCTCATACTTATGCTCTTGTCTCCCATATGCTATCTAAGGAATATATATACTATTGCATATATTAAAATGTCTTGGCGTAGCATCTAGACATAGCCCCTTTTTTTTTTATTTTTTTAAAAAAGTGCATGCATTATGCCTTTTTTTTTTTAAAAAAAAAAAACTAAATAACACTCATAAGGCTTGATGACATGCATAGGCATATATATCTATCACATGATTAAATCTAACTTTAAATTTTATAAATTGCATACTTACCTCTTAGATGCCATGAAGCTTAAATCTCAAATTGTGAACCGTGATTCCCCAATTCCTTCTTAAGGGGTTCCTCTTTCTTTATCCAATCCCTCATTAGGTACCATTCTTCCTTTTATAACTATTATCTTTCTCTTTATAATTCTAATATTTCGAATAACCTCTTAACTCTAATTTCTGCCTATATATTTTAAAATTTGTAGGTGCTCTTCATCACTCTATCATGCATGGCTCCAACTAAAAAGACCTCTTGGGCAACCAACAACGAGCTTGATCACCTCGACAAAACAGGAAGATTCCCACCCAACATTGAGATGGACAAAAATAATACTAATTCTGAAGACGTTGGCCACAATGACATGGTCCGCGTCCCAAAGCACACATTAAGGAGAATGTGTTACATAGAGACAACCGATGAAGATGAAGCCAAGGACGTTGACCACAATAGCATGGCCCACATACCCAAAAGAGCTGATGATGTGCAAGAAAGAAGTAATGCCGAGGACGTTGACCACAATAGCGTGACCCATGGCCCGAGGCAAAATCCAAGACCTGAAAGGACTCATGATGTGGAAGAGGAGAGCGATGAAGAGGACGTTGACCACAATAGCGTGGCCCAACGTCCTCTTCATCGCTCTACTCTTCCACATCATGAGTCCTTTCAGGTCTTGGATTTTGCCTCGGGCTATGGGCCACGCTATTGTGGTCAACGTCCTCGGCATTACTTCTTTCTTACACATCAAGAGCTCTTTTGGGTACGTGGGCCACGCTATTGTGGTCAACGTCCTCGGCTTCATCTTCATCGGTTGTCTCTATGTAACGCATTCTCCTTAGTGTGTGCTTTGGAACGCAGACCACGCCATTGTGGCCAACGTCTTCAGAATTAGTATTACTTTTGTCCATCTCAATGCTGGGTGGGAACATTCTTGTTCTTCCAAGGTGATCAAGCTCGTTATTGGTTGCCCAGGAGGTCTTTTTAGTTTGAGCCATGCATGATAGAGTGATGACGAGCACCTACAAATTTTAAATATATAGACAGAATTTAGAATTAAAAAGTTATTCAAAATGTTAGAGTGATAAAGAGAAAGATAGTAATTCTAAAAGAAAGAAGAACAACCCCTTATGAAGGAGTTGGGGAATTAAGGTTCACAATTATACAGTTTATATAAATTGTTTCATATTTATAAAATTTAAAAGTTAGATTTAATTATGATATATATCTTATATTATATGGTTCCACCCATTTCTGGTCGTCCTTGTTTAAAACTATAGTCTATGAATTAAAAATAAGAGAAAATTTACTATTTGGTCTCTCTTTCTTTACTAAGTTAATAATTTAGTCCCTTATTTATTTTACATACATATTTGCGTGCCCGTTAGGGCACGCAAAGCCCCTAGTATATATATATGTCTATGCATGTCATCAAGCCTTATGAGTCTTATTTAGTTTTTTGTTTTTTTTTTAAAAGGCATAATGCATGCACGTTTTTTTTTTCTTTTTTAAATAAAGGGGACTATGTCGATGCTAAGCCAAGCCAATTTAATATGTGCAATAGTATACATATTCCTTATATAGCATATGGGAGACAAGAGCATAAGTATGAGATATGTTTAGATAATTTTATAAAAAAAATTCAATCAATGTGTTATTGTATATTAATTTGAGCTTCTATTATTATATAGGTTGATGAGATTTCATGAATTAAATCATTAATTTATGCTATCAACTAGTTATTTATCTTTTATTTTAGATATGATTTAAATTTGAGGCAAATTTAAATAAGATCCATATTTGTCATGATTGTGAATTTCCTAATTTATTAGGTTAGCATATTGTAATTTTTCATGATTGTGAATTTTCTAATTTATTGGCTTATCATATTTGCATGACTATTTTTGGCGGTCAAAGTTACAAAAGTTACCATACTTATATTGAGATCAGTCATGCATGAAATTATTATCACTAGGCATTAATTTTCTAATCAATCTTTTCCTACATTTTAGCCTATCTCTATCTCAATAAAATAGTCTTAATCTTATATTTCATGCAAGTAAATTTTTAATTATATTTTCCTGAGTGTATATATATATACATATTTACATAGCAAAAGATTTATGTTTATAATAGACTTAAGGCTGATAAAGTTAAAAAAATAAAAGATAGTATATTTTACTAAATTAAAATCTAAAATTTGATGCTGAGGACATTATACTGATGTCTCAATATTTCAAGAGCATGCAAAATAAAGAAAGTAAAGTATTTTAGTTATTTCACATTTGAAAGTTCTAAAAAGAATATATTTAGACATTGTTATCATGATTAGTGTACATACCTAATGAGTTGTGGATTCTGTAGTTTGCTTTCTTTGTTTGAGGAAAGAAGATGAACACAGCAAAAGAATGTGATCCAACAATTTAGATTTGACGGATGTTTGCTTAAAACCTAGATTGTGGCGTGGAGTTTATCTCAACCAAGATAAATGTTTTGCACACAAGCATATGGAGACGCCACAAGGTAATTAAACCTATACTAATATATAAATATATTAGTATAGGCAAAGGCCAAAACCAAACCCTCATCCATGAGGTAAATAATAAAAAAAAAGGAAGGAAGAAGAAAGGCTACTATACCATGTGCTATAAGGATTTTGATTTTAAGATTTTGATCATAAGATTTTGATTTTAATTAATTAGTGCCCTTGATGAGTCTCATAGTCAATTTTCATTTTAAAGCTTTGATTTCATTTTGTGATATATATATATATATATATGACTCCCTTCTCTTGTAGCATGAGATGGCATTGTAGTAAGAGAGATTTATGGGGATGTGAATGTTGAAGCATGACATACACAATCTTGAATAGTTTTTAGCCTTTCTTTATTACAATAAGTTTAACTAGTTTAAATAAAATAAGGGTATGGCAAGCATGAGTATTAAGTAGTATCCATGAGTTTTGAGAGCTTTTCCATATACATATATATGCAGGGGGCCTAATGTTCCTACATGGCTGTTATTTTATTTAATAATTAATTAATACATGATACCTAAGAGGCAAAAGGCCTTGAGGAAACTAAGTGGTACCCACAACATCCTTACTTGGACAAGGTTAGGAATGTTGTGAAGGAAGGGAGGCTCGTCCTCTTTCCTTCCCTTTGGAATAGTCATAGGGAGTGGCTTGGTAGGATTGAAGTAAAAACCTCTTCGTATTTGGTCACAATCAATCTAAGTAAGTAAGGTAAGGGCTTAGTCTTTAGTAAATGAAGTATTATTCTATTGAGCTCAGATTCCCCCTTCCCTACTTGCCAGATATATTTACTTTACCTTCCCCTCTTGTTTCACGCTTATCAATATTCTATGCTCACTAATCACCTTATAAATAACCATCACGACTATCAGTAACCTCCCTTAAATGGTCATCATGACCATCAGTAATCCATCAATGAATGGCCATCATGGCTATTAGTAACCCCCCTCATAAGTGGCCATCATGACCGTAATAGCCACTCACCTAAGTCCCCCTATAAATACCCCCTCATTTCTAAGAGAAAGGGGGAGAACACACACACTTATAACCAGAAACTACGTCTAGAGAATTTCAATTGATCCTCTAAGCTCCCTAGAATATAGTTCAATTTATTTAAGTCTTAAGTCTTCTTGTCTTGCCAAGTTCTTACTTGAAGTGCTCTACTTCCCCCTATCAAGGACCTCCCAGTGACTATTTACATTATTTATATATTTTTATTATTGTCCACTTTGATCTTGTTTCTTTGTTATTTCTTTGTTTATCTTGTTTTGTTCTGGACCTCCAAGCTCGAACATACCCGTTCCTGGAACAAGGACTTTATTGGTGAAGAAAAGAAAAAAGAAAAAATGAACACTCTTGCTTTCTGAGGGTGGATGATGCAGTGGGCACAATGTATATGATTTATATATTTGCCTCATCTTTTATTATTATTATTATTGTTATTATTATTATTATTATTATTATTATTATTTTGTTTTTCGCTTTATGTTGGTCTCTGAATGTTTGAGTGTATGTCTGTGAAAATTGGAAAATTGCGTGCCATTGTAGTTTAAGTAATCTTTGTATGAGAAAGTTTATTGAATAATGGGTTTCTTAAACTAAATGAAATAAAACTAAAAAATACTCTTTTCTTACACTAATCACACTGAAAATAAGTTGAGTACTAAGTAATATTTGAGGATGCTTGTTTTTCAATTTCCAAAGCTGAGAGAAATGCCTACAAATTTGATGGTTTTTTCTTAACATTTTTGCATTATCATTTCTAACATAAATCTGATGTCTACCCAGGAGTCAGAACAGAGGATTATGACGAAAAGAAGCCTTTAATTGCCTATGAGTAGATGGTGGGACTTCTCTGTTTCAAGTTTCAACCTCGTGTTTTTTTTCTTTCAGGTACAAGATATTTTATTTTCATTGATAATCAATTCACAACAGAATTCTCAACCATACTTTTTAAGAACTGCATAATCAGTAAAAATGTCTGAAATGGATGGCTACCACTAAGAAAGCATATATTTATTGTCCTGCATTGAAATTTCTCTCCTAAATATTCTATTCACTGGAACAAAAGTAGGAGGCATGCATGTGCCTATAAAGGGACTAAAAGAAAACATATATAAATAGTGAAGATTATGAGAAGTGTTATGTATGTATGTATGTTTGGTGATGGGAGATGACCACTCTTGAATACTGAACAGACCCTTTTTTATATTGATGCTTTGACCCACAAAAGGATTTGGAATGTGATAATTGGGCCCTTTTCTCCAGAATACAATCCTGCACTGCACCAAAGAAGGACAATATATAACCAAAGCACTACTATAAAGGAAAATAAAAACAACAACAACAACAATGACCCCTCATCTATTTATATATGCACATTCCTAATTTGCATCGTCACATTTCAGCTAATTAAACTAGGCCAATGGTTCATTTCAAGGGAAACTGAGTGGACAGACAGCCATGTCAAGAATAATACTTCTAGCAGTACTATTGTTACTTTCAAATATATTTTTGTAACTCAACTTTGTACAGAAAAAACTAAAAAGATTATTCAGAATAAAGATGTATTGTCTTTCCTTCATATCTTTAATTTATCTTTTATTTATAAAAATTATTGTAGATCTGAAGAAATTTTGTATATCATATGATTTAATATAGGAGAATTAGAATTAGATCTTTGTATTTTTGAGTGTATTGCCTAATATTTATCTTATTCTCTTATATAATTTAGGGTAAATTACACTTTGATACCCTGTTCTATGGACCATTTCACTTTGGTATCCAGTTCTTTTAAAAGTGGCACTTTGGTACCCTATTCTTTACACCGTTAACACTTTGGTATCCTGTTCTATGGACCGATTTCACTTTGGTACCATGATTTTTCACGATTTGTTATCTTGTTCTGTCTTTTTTAAGGTACCAAAGTGTTAACGGTGGAACGAACAAAGTACCAAAATGTCACTTTTGAAAGAACAACAACAACAACAACAACCACCAAAGCATTTTCCCACTAGGAGGGGTCAGCTATATAGATCAATTGACGCCAACGTGTTCAATCCTTGCACATGTCAACCATAAGGTTATTGATGGATAGATCTTTCCGGATAGTTTCTTGAATAGTTTTCTTAGGTCTTTCCGTACCCCAGATTATGGGATTTTCTACCATTTGATCAACTCTGCAAACTGGGACCTCTAAAGATCTTCTTTACACATGCACGAACCACCTAAGGAGTGTTTCAACCAATTTCTCAATGATAGGTGCCACACCAACCTCCTCTCTAATGACCTCATTCCTGATCTTATCCTTAATGGTATGACCATACATCCAAGGAAGCATTCTCATCTCAGTCACGTTGAATTTCTGCTGTGCTGTCCTTTTATCGCCCAACATTCAGTACCATACAATAGAACCGGTTTTATTGTCGTGCGGTAAAATTTTCCTTTTAGTTTAAGCGGCACTTTTTGATCACAAATAACCCTCGAGGCCTTTCTCCATTTCATCCACCTTGCCTGAATCATGTGATTAACATCCTCTTCTATTTCCCTTTTGCTCTGCAATATCGTTCCCAAATACTTAAAGCTTGTGACTTCTTGTAACTGATGATCTCCAAGTTTCACAACATCTGTAGGATCCCCTTCTCTGCCACTGAACTTACACACCATAAACTTTGTCTTACTTCTACTGATACGAAAACCATAAGTCTCCATAGCTTGCCTCCACCTCTCTAATGTTGCATTGACTTCGCCTTTAGAGTCTCCGACCCAGACAATGTCATCAGCAAAAAGCATGCACCTTAGTGCCGCCTCTTGTATATGTTCAGTGAGCACATCCAATACCACATTAAAGAGGTACGGACTCATAGCGGAGCCTTGATGAAGTTCTATGGTAATAGGAAAATCCCTTGTTGCTCCACTCTGTGTTCTCACAGAAGTTGTGACCCCGTTATACATGTCTTGAATCGCCCGGATATAAGCCACACGAACTCCTCTCTTCTCCAAAGCCTTCCATAAAACATCCCTTGGTACTTTATCATAAGTCTTTTCTAAATCAATGAAAACCATGTAAAGATCCTTATGAGCGCTCTGATATCTTTCCATAAATCTTCTGAGTAAGTATATGGCTTTTGTGGTAGACCTTCCTGGCATGAAACCAAATTAATTCTCAGAAATTCGTGTCTCAGCCCTTAGTTCTCCTCTCAATAATTTTCTCCCATAATTTTATAGAACATGGTGCCAAAGTGTCACTTTTGAAGGAATAGGATACCAAAGTGAAATAAGTTCATAGAACAGGGTACCAAAGTGTAATTTACACTATAATCTATTCTAAGAGTTTTTTAACTGAGTTTTTATTGTTAGATTTTTACTTTATTGTATCTCCGTGATATTTGGCCGTGTGCTATTTTCTCATAAATGAAGTTTAATTTTCTTCTGACCAAAAAAGAACAAGAAGCATTAAGACAATCTATAATAGTATAGATTAGTAGTATTAGTTTATTTTCCGGCTCTCACAGTTCAATAGTTATAGTGTTATGAAATAAAATATCACACAAAAAATAATATTTTATCCTAGTGTGATTCTTGATCCTATGTTCAATTTGGTCTAGGTATCATCGATTAATGAACAATGAACAATTTTCTCTTGTTTAGGCAATTCAAGTTGTAACGTGAGGTGATCATCATAAGAATTTGTTCTTCTGAATATTAAACACTGCCAAGTTGTGATGAGCTACAATCACAAAACTGTATATATAGTTTAGATTCTACTTTTTCGGCTTTTTCTTCTTATAATCAAGTTATATAGTTGAGCTTCCTTAATATAAAAAAAGAAAATTGAAAAACAACTTATTCTTGCCGACAAGAATTTATATAATAAAAACTTTATCAATCATGAAGAGAGTTTTGATTGGATAATAGAGTCTGGGGAATGTTTGAAGATTGATAAAACCAGTCTGTTGAAAGTTGAACTAGTTCATAAATTTTGGTTTTTATTTAAGTTAAATCCAAATTGATGTCATTTTACATTTTATAATTTTTATTTTCACAAAAATATTAAATTATGCACTTTCAGATCCAACAAATTTGGAAGTTCAAATCTTAAAATGTTAACTCTAGTTAAGATTAAATGTACAAGGATGGGTTTCCTACACCATTTTCTTATTAAGATAAAAGTATTTTTATTATCCTTAAAGTATGAGGTCAATTTCAATTGCTTCATTAAATTTTTTTTTTGGATCAATTATATCTTTAGTCTTTTATATTTAAGTCAATTGCACTCCCAATATTTTATATTTGAATCAATTGTATCCTTAAACTAGGAGTATAATTAAAAATGATTGAATTATTTAACTTTAAACTGATGTCTTAATCAATTTGATGATTGATCTAACTTTTAAAATTTAGCTCTAAAACAAAGAAGAAACATTAAAAAAGTGCTCTGAAACGTTTTACTATATAAAGATTAAGAGTAAAAATATTATAAAAAAAAAATATTTTATTATATTAAAAAACTACTCCCTTGTTTGACTCTCTTTTTAAATTTCACGAAAAAGAAAATCATATATTAAAAATTTTAAAAAAAATATTTTATTCTAGAAAGCCTACCATACCATTTTGTTTCACTCTCTTTTAAATTTCACCAAAATTTCGGACATTAAATATCTAAAAGATCTTATAACAAAGACAGAAGAACAAGATTTGAGATTATTGATATCTTAGGATAAGTGATTCCACCACTTTCCAATGTTTGATTCCATACGCTTCCCACTACCAATAACAATTGAAATCTGTTTTATAAGAGTAGCAAGACTTCTTCATTTTTTTTTTCTTCCTCTTCTTTTATCTGGTTATTGGTATCATTTTTATTTATTAATTTTATGGTTTAAGTGAGAATTAATTTTTATTAGATTCCTGAAGTCTGAGAACAAAACTCTTATAATAAAAATATCTTTAATAAAATTGAATATAATATTTTATCTATAAAAATTAGAATACGAATACCTATATGGCCATAACTTTTTGTTCTAGCATTGTTGTCCATTACCTTAATTACATTTCTTATTGTATAATTTGATAGTCAAAATGGTTTTAAGAATCATTTTCCAAATGTAACTCACGTTTTAATAATTCTTTATTTGTAAACTTTAAGAAAAACAAAAACTCAAATCAAATATCTTTTATTACTTTTTTAACGAAAGAAATAATTTAATAAACTCAACCCTAAACCTTGATTGTTTTAGAAAAATTCATCTTGGTATTATAACTTATTAAAAATATATATCAGAACAATAATTTGTTTTGACAAATTGTGTGCCTATCAATTAGATATTCTAGCTAAAATATATATGAAATGTAACTTCTTTCAAATTTTAACCTTGAGAAAAAAAAAACTAAAAGTTAAAAATGATATTATACAATCTTCCTAGGCTAAAATATTCTATATATTGACTATATGATATTCCAAATTGGTAACATAACCATCTTTGGACATCAAAATATAAATTTATCAAAACCCCTGCTTTTATTACAGTGGGTGAAAATTGAAATATGAAAGAAAAAAAAAAGGAAATCAAGCCCATTTGGCCAATAAAGACATAGAAGCTGCCCCAAAAAGAAGAGAGATGTTAGCTCCAATTTGGATCTTGAAATTGCTCTGCAATCTAGGGTTCATAAAATCTGCAGCTAGAAGATCAACCAATGCCATGTATATTAGAATCCCAGCTGAAGCAGAATTCAAAATTCCTTCAACAATTAGGGCTTTTGGGCTATTCTCTTTGTACACTCCTGAAATTCCCACTCCAATTGCTATTCCAATTGGGGTTGTGAGGGAGAAGAATGTTGCCATTATTGCTGTTGATTTTGACTTGAATTTTGCCTGCACATATTTTAAAAATTTATTAGAATCCAGACACTATATTATCAAGAACTGTCTAATTTGATTTGATGCTTAATTACAATTTAGGCTCATCATCTCTCCTTAATAGGTATATATATTATGTGAGAATCGAATTTAAAATCCTTCTCATATATTTAGTTTACATTGCTAACTGAGTCATTTTTTCAAAGTCATAGGTCGTAAGAATGTAAATCATTTTTTCAAATCCAATGTCCTTAAGCAATTGATTAAGATACATGGAAGGTTAAATAAAAATGAGCCAGAAATAATAAATTTAAAAGAAAATGACAAATACCCACTTAGTTATAGTTTCCAAAAAGAAAACTTTGCATGATTAAGAAATGTCTATGGAATCAATTTTATATTAAACTCAATGCATAAATTAAAGCTAATGACTTTACATTCAATGATTCAAAAGCAGGGTCTTAATTATAGAGGTTCCATATATAGTTTTATACATACTGAACTTAGTGAGAGGATGTTGTCATCTTATTAGAAACTTAGAAATCAATATATATATATATCACTTTGGACTTTTACCATAAAAAAAAAAAAAGTCAAAAAGTGACAAGTATCAAGAGTTCAATTTTTACTTTATTCTTTTGCTAATAGCCCTAATTTAATTATATATATATGGGGTAAAATTAAATTTGAAACATATAAATAAATACCTGAGATATGCATCCACCAAGGCCCATCCCCTCAAAAAATTGATGAAAAGAAAGAGCAACAAGAAGAGGCTTGATGGTTACAGTGCTTTCGGCCACACCCAATGATATCCCTATGATCACTGAATGTACCACTATTCCTAACTCCAAAACCTGCTCACACAACATATAATTAATCCTATACATAATTCATTTACTAACATGAAATTAATACTAATTAACAGATGAATAAACATTAATATACAAAACATGATAGTTAATTTATAATAAGTTGATTATATTTCTCTTACTTGTGATATAATACGGTGACGTATCACTTCAGATGTTATGGCATCATCATCATCAGCTGATGATCCATGAGTATGACCATGTGTGGCATGAGTATGCACATGCATGTGACCAGCATGCCCATTTCCAATTTCTTCATCCACTTTAGCACTATCATGATTATTATTATTGTTAAAATGTTGCTTCTTATAATATCCCGTCGCGATAGAGTCCACCATAAGAGTTCCTATGGATGACACCATGGCAACAAAACCCGCGAAGGGGAATCTTCCCCAAGGATTCTCCTCCAAACATGGAGACATCATAGTCTCAAACGCTTCCGGCAATATATGAACAAAGCCGGTGGCGAGGATCACGCCGGCAGCGAAAGCTTTGACAATGAAAAAGATGTCATTTTGAGGATTTAGGGTTGGGATTTTTTTGCCTAGCAATGGGAGGCTCACACCGAGGGCTCCGGCAACAAGGACGGAGGCAATGGAGATGACCTTGAAATTGAGAGTTGTTTTAGCCTCATCATGATGTTTGACGATATCATCATGATCACATGTGCAACCACAAGAGACCATGGTGGGAAGCAAGAGGAGGAAGAGGAAGAAGAAAATGAAAGAAGAAGATGAAGAAGCTTTAAAATGAGTCATTGTGATTTGGGAGTGAGAGAGAAATGGATTGAAGAGAATTATATATTAGAGAAAGAATGAAAGAGGAAGTAAAGTTTTGGTTTCTTGTGATATACAAGTATATGGATTGAAAGTTTTCGAGTATTGTTTATTTAAGAGAGGGCGAAAGGTTCTAAGAGAATATAAGTTCAATTATTAGAAAACATGCATACGTTTTAAGAAAAAGAACCATAAATACAATAAAACGTCCGTCTATAAAAATGAGTGGATATAAATAGGTATATAATCTTTTTGAACAATAAAGGAAGAAGAAAGACAAAATTAGAGTTGAGTCAACATCTATCTAAAGAATAATTTTTGCACATTAAAAAGTTTTATAGAAAAGCCTCTACGTACCATATTGATACAATTATCAAACAGACATAATTATATTAGAGAGTATTTTTACTAATATGAAGTTTAAGTCTTTTTTTTTCCTTTTTTGGCCTGAAGTTGAAGTTATCATTTAATATATATATATATATATATATATATTAAGTTATTTAGGCTTACATGCACTTTTGGTCCCATAACTATGACAAAGGTTTCATTTTGGTCCCATAACTTTTTTTGTTGCAATTTTGGTCCCATAACTATGACAAAGGTTTCATTTTGGTCCCATAACTTTTTTTGTTGCAATTTTGGTCCCATAACTTCTCAAAAGGTTCCACCGTTAGTCCCTTGGTGAATTCCATCCATATTTAGCCGTTAAGTATGACGTGGCATAGTAACTAGGATCATGATGTGGCAAAATAAGATGAAGTGGACTGAAATAGGATCTATATGCAACATATTAAAACTTATCTATACCCAACCACAAAATATACAAAGAGTGGTACTGACAGGGACCAATCTGGTGGGGAAGAAGAGACTTCAAGCAGAAGGCGCCGACGAAGTCGATGGGATCCTCAGCCAGAGTCGAACGACCAAAGCGGCGGCGACGGCGAATCGGGAAGCGGAACGAGGAAGAGGAAGTCCCGTTGGGCTGACGAGGAAGAGGAAGTACCACTCTTTGTATATATTGTGGTTGGGTATAGATAAGTTTTAATATGTTGCATATAGATCCTATTTCAGTCCATTTCATCTTATTTTGCCACATCATGATCCTAGTCACTATGCCACGTCATACTTAACGGATAAATATGGATGAAATTCACCAAGGGACTATCGGTGGAACCTTTTGAGAAGTTATGAGACCAAAATTGCAACAAAAAAAGTTATGGGACCAAAATGAAACCTTTGTCATAGTTATGGGACCAAAATTGCAACAAAAAAAGTTATAGAACCAAAATGAAACCTTTGTCATAGTTATGGGACCAAAAGTGCACTTAAGCCAATTATTTATATATGATGACTAAACTTTTTCTTGTATTTATTAGATGTAAGAGTTACGTCCGTCTATATATAAACAATAAATATTAAGAGTTATATATATTGTGAATTGTATATTCTTGTGCTAATTTTTATTTGATTTTTGTTAAATATATTTAAATTTGATCACATTTATGTGAAGTTTAGAAAGAAACAAGAATATCATCTTTAGAAATAAAAAATAAAATATTTCATCAAATATTTTTTGGCTCAATGGTAGTCTAAGTGAGAGAAGTGAAGGAAAGAAAATAAAAACAATATAAAAAAAAGGCACTCTGAGAGGCTAATAATGCGAGAATCTTAAACAGTGAACGAACTCAAACTAAATTGGGGTAAACTGTAAAGGCTGACTATTACATACATATAAAGGAAGTAATTAAAGCTTGAAACCTTTTTTATCATAAAAAAGCTTCATAAAACGTCGAAAGAAAGGCATTAATGCGTGTGATTTATTGACACATAATGAACGTAATAACAGTGTCAGTAATAATGAGTATATATACATTAATACATGCAATGTCGTCGATCATTTTTATCGCTCTTTATATTATTATTTTTTTTCAAGTGAGTATGAACTTTAACGTACGTACTTTACTTAATTTATTTGTTCAATCCAATAAGGTATGTACGTCATATATTCCAAGCCTTCATTATTTGATATATATATATATATTGAAAAATCTATGAGTAGTTTGATTGTCTCATCACTC
This sequence comes from Chamaecrista fasciculata, assembly GCA_003254925.1. Lineage (NCBI taxonomy): Eukaryota > Viridiplantae > Streptophyta > Magnoliopsida > Fabales > Fabaceae > Chamaecrista > Chamaecrista fasciculata. The sequence continues at coordinate 54,956 of QANZ01042792.1, forward strand.
CAACCCCTATATATTAGTCTTTGGATTCCATATGTTTTGCTTTGAAATTTGTGTTACACAACATAAATTTCAAAGCAAATTAAAACAGCTCAAATCCAAAGACTTGAAAAAAAAAGAGTTACGGTGATGGAATAATCAAGCTCGCAACATTAAAGTTTTTCTTTTAATTCGTTTTGAGGCTATAACTTATTATAAAATTTGGCTAAAAAGAATGAACGAGATATATATATATATATATATATATTGTGAATGAGCACAGGATGTTGTCATGTAATTAGGTCCTTTAACAAATACAAATTAAAACCTAAGATAAGATGGTTAGGAACACACAATAGTTTAGTCTATTAAAGCCAACCTAAGTATGTCGAAATTATGTTTTAGTGGAAAGTTAAAGCATACTCTTTATCTTATGTATAATATAGAGAGTAAACAAAAGTCAGCCATTAATAGGAGCCTTCATTTTCTTATATGTATAATTATTTACAAGCCTTCATTTTATTAGTGAATTGAAGTCTCTCTAATTTATCTCTCAAACTTTAAGAGTAGAAATAGAAGTGCAGCTCTCAAAAGCCTTCTTCTACGCTAATGAGATTTGGCTCATTTGGTCACCTTCTGTCCATGACAATTGTATGGCTTGAGTTCAATTCTTGGTGAGTTATCTGTAAGTACATCTATAAGTGCTCATAAAACCCCGAGGCCTGCCCTGACCCTAGACTGGGTCGTCATCCCCTCACCTTTATTTTTTTGTAACAAAAAAGAAAAGCCTTCTTCTCCAAGCCGTCAATGTCGGTAACTGAGATATGATAATCTTAATTAGTAACAGTACGCCTTCTTCTCCTACTATTTCTAAGATCATTCATTTTCTAATATGCAGGAAGATCAATTATGCCTTTTTCTCGCCCTTTGACCTGAGAGAGATATGATCAATTTTATTTATTTGATTATGAAATGAGTAATCTGCTTTCGGGATTCAATTTGACTCGTTTGCTAACGCTTCAATTGGATAGAGAAAATACTCTTTAAAAACGTACAACATGTTGTTCTGAACTTGTTATATTTGAACTTGAAACGAAAGAAATATAATCGATCACATTCAATAATTTGGAACCAAAATAAAACATTTTATCAATATTTATGACCTATGTGAATCTTTTTGAAACATAAAGGATCAAAATGACCATTTGACCAAATAAAATATAATTAAAGATCTAATTAAAAAATTAAATTTATGAAATTTTATTTAAAATTTGATATAAATTATAAGAACTAATAGAATAATTAAACTTTCTAGGGCGTGATGTCCTTATTTAATCCCAATATCAGTGTGAATGAATTAGGATATTGATTATTGAACCATATCACAGAGTAATTTCATTTATATGTATACATATATTTATATGTATAGACTATTCGATTTTATATGAAAATATATGTAATTTCATTTTTCAAAAATTGATTTTTTTTACTGTTAAGATGAGATTATAAATTTATAAGGCAAAAGTATTAATTCATCGCCAAAGTTTACACTAATTGTCAATTTCGTCTCCAATCTTTTTTTGCTATCAATTTCGTCCCTAATGTTTCACATTTTGGTCAATTTTATCATTTGCTCTTACTTTAGCCAAATATTATTGACAGAGTCTACGTGGCTAATAATATATAATGTAAATTGATAGAAAAAAAAAACTCAAACTCTAACTTATATTGAAAAACATAATGTAGTATGTCGTTAATTTATTGAAAAAAGTTAGTCAAAAGATAAAATTGACTGAAATATGAAACATTGGGGATGAAATTGACAGCAAAAAAAGATTGAACACGAAATCAACAGTTGATGTAAAATTTATGGACGAAAATTACTTTTGCCAATTTATAATTACTACAGAAAATTGTTGTGCACAACTTTTGTTTTTATCGTTTGGGAGGCCCATGATCAGTCAACTGGGTCTTTTGTTATCCTTTTTTAATCTCTGTTTGAGCATAATTATTATTTGTTAGACTCTTTCTTTTTAAGGAAATCTCAAACAACGTCAATTTTGGTCTTTGAAATTTAATAATATCAAGAACTATTGCAAATATATGAGAGTTATGAAGTCCTGATATATCGGCCTATTAGCTCAGTTGGTTAGAGCGTCGTGCTAATAACGCGAAGGTCGCAGGTTCGAGACCTGCATGGGCCATTTCTTTCTTTTTATTAACATTCAACATCTGCCTCCTACTAAACGGCGCCGTTTTTGTGTTTATGTTGTAATGGATTTAGGGCCTGTTTGGATCTTATCTCATCCATCATTGATCATTCAGGCATCATTTTTTTCCAAAACTAGATCAATGACGGTTTGTCTAAGCATAAAATATTATCATTTTATTTCATTCACAACCTCATTTCATTCATAATATCATTTCATTCTCCCTTATAATTACTAATATGATCTTACTTATACACCTATAATTACATATACTTTAATACAAAAAAAAATTGTTAATCAAAATAGCAATTTTACATATCCTCATTTATTATAATTACCTACCAATCTCTCTCTCAACAAAACTATTTCTGTTTTTTTTTCCTCAAACTATGAGATAGGTTACATTTTGTTCCCCAAACTATTGTTTGTTCCTTTTTTGTCATTTTTATTTCAAAAATAAACTCGATCATTGATAATTGTGATTTTCTACGGGCCCTGAGTTATAATTTACGCATTTTAAGAATTAATTCATTAAATCGATACAAAGTTTTGGACCAAATTGTAATTTACAATGATCTCCATGTTATTTGCATTTTGATCTCATCATCTCATTTGAAATGAACCTCAAACCATAATCCCAAAATTTACCATTAGCACAAATTTCAAAATCATTTCATTTTCATATCATTCCATTCAAACCACAACCAAACACCTATCATTCCATTATTTCTTACTATTTTTATCCCTATATAATTTAAAAAAAAAATTCATCAACCTATTTTAATCAACCACAATCATTACATACCCTTTTATATAATTTCACATCTTATTTAACGTTATTTTCTCTCTGTAAGCTGAGATAATCCAATAATATTATTGAATAAAGAGTGCCCTATATATACACAAAATAGAGATACTGAATAGATACTAAATAGATACTAACTAACCCCCTTAATATTAGTGATCCTAACTAATCCCTATAAATCAGAAATATAATAATAGATATATCTTTCTAAATATATTCATATTCCTAACACTGCCCCTCAAGTTGGAGCAAAGATATTAATCATTGCTCAACTTGTTACAAAGGTATTCCAAAACATAAAAAACCCATATATCATAAGTGAAAAACAAAACAAAGCAAAAACACTCTTAAACAAACTTCTCCAAGACTCCCCCTGTCAGTATATCTCAAATAGCCATCACCAATAATGATCTTGAAACGTCCAAAAAGAGTGTCAACTTCTAGTGGATACAAACGAGACACCCACCAAATTTTGTTGTCTTCAAACTATCACCTTAAATGGTGATCCCAAAACATCCCAGAAAGCTGCATTGTCTAATGGACTCAAACGTGGTATCTCAAGAAACACTGTATCACTCTAAACTCTAGAAAACCGAACGAGGCCCAATCAACAACCTCAAATAAGACAAATGTATCACTCTAAACTCATCCAAAATAGTCTACACAAAAGACTACTCACAAACACAATTCAATGCCATGAATTGCCAAACTGATGCATCCAAAGCATCCCAAATTGATGCACCACCAAACAAACGAAACACCAAATGCTCAACCTAGAGAAGAGCCAAACGCTGAAAAAGTCAGCAACACAAGGTTCTAAACCAAACGCTGAAAAACAACTAGCAACACACCATATAGCGAGCACCCTCAAGCAACGGAAACCACCACGAGTGGTCGAAAATCGGAAGAAAAAGATTGTGCATCATCCATAGAAACAACATTATTGGCCATCGAAAAACAATCTTCACAGCAGAGAAGGCACAAGATGAGACAAAGAGTTCCCACAAAAGCCAAAAGAATATCTCCAACTAGCACCAACCAAGTCCAAAGTCAAGAGCCAAATCTAAAAACAAATGGGCAACAAGGACAAAACCAAGAATCACAAACTAAAGTCACCAAATGAACTAGATTATCAAAGACCCAGTATCAAATCACAAAACCACCACCACCAAACGTCTGGACGAAGGTTGGCAGTCCCAAAAACAAAGACGGTGAACAAGAACGGAGCAACACACACCAAATCACCTACGGAGCAACACACACCAAATCACCTCTGAAAGATAACTCAGAAATAAGTGCTAAAAAATTACATAAATTTACTTTTCCTTCACTTACAGACAACAGAGTCTATTGATAAGATTCTAAAAGATAACTCAGAAAAGAAAAGAATAAAATGATAAGAAACACTGGCTCACAAACAGAAATATTCCAAAATTTAAATCAAGAGAAACATCAACTGCACCACAAAGGCCAGGAAATGAATAGCGAAGAAAAATAGTTTGTTGTCAATCCAATATAATCATCACCCTGTTTGAATTTATTTTTCTTCCCCACATGGAGTCTAAAAAAATTACTAGTAGAAACAACCTCCTAAAAGAAATAAAAACCCACAAACCAAAACCAAGGGCAGAAACACTTCAAATCAAACAGAAACAATGCCCATGCTGGTTTGCCAAAACAATCCAAACCCACTACTCATCTTTTTTGTCAAAGCTAACCTCCCCTTCTTCCTGAAAACCATCTTATTGTGCTAAGACTAAAGAGTTTTATCAAGAAGGAGCAAAAAGGGGAGGGGAGCTGTGACTACTAATTGGTGGAGCATAGGAGTTCAAATCTTTCAAAAACCAAGAATGAGACATGTGTTACTTTTAGATTTAGAGTTTATGGATGAGGTTTGAAAAGATAACTCAGAAAATGAAAAATTAAGAAACACTTTCTAACAAAAAGAAATAATCCAAAAATTTAAATCAAGTGAAACTTCAACTGCACCACAATTATTTTACAATTATTTTATGTTTCATCGATTGTAAAATGAGTCCAGGGATTTATTTTACAATAGATGAAACATAAAATAAATCCCCGGGCTGAGGCACCATTCCCTCACCTAAATTTTTCGTGTACCAAAAATAAAAAATAAAGAAATACAAAATAGATGAAACAATAAAGCTCAATAGATTGGGATCTTTCTAACATCTTCAATAGATTAAATTACAGAAGTTAAGAATCTGGTGTTAATCGCAAATTTACTATTACTGATGAAGGAAAAAACGTTTGTCATCGAGTCCCAGTAAGAATTTTATCATCTCATGAAGGAGACAAAACAAAATATCTAAAAACACCCTCCACCACGACATTGAGAAAATGGGATATAGGTTCTTAATATCATAAAACCAAAAATCAGAGTGTGTTACCATAGAGACAGGATTCTCTAAACCAAAGATAAATGCTAATCAAGGATCTCAAGTAATTTCATATGCCAGAGAAGCAACAGGATTCTCTAAACCAAAGATAAATGCTAATCAAGGATCTCTAGTAATTTCATATGCCAGAGAAGCCTCCCATCCTACATACCAAAATTTGCATAATCTCCCACCCTCACTCTCAACAAGACTTAAAACCCCACATACCATAACAGAGGGCAATAACACTTCCAATCAAAAAAGTAACAATGCTCATTCTAGCTCTGCCAAAATCTCCAAAACCCATTTGCACATCCTTTTTGTCACGCCTCTCCTCCCCCTCTTCATTTGCCAAGGCTTTCCAGAATGAACCTTAGAAAAGGCATAAAGAGGAGGGGAGCTCTGACTAGGCTGTTGAGCAAAGGATTTTCAAATCATTAGGAAACTTAGAATGAGACATGTGTTATTTAGAGATTAAGAAGGTCTTAGCCCTCTGATTTTGGATATTAGCGTTTAAGACTAGTCAAGGGAGTGAAGGGAAATATAGGCTAGTTATGATGAAGAGGTAGGAATCTTTCTAACGTCTTCAAAAACTAAAGAGCCATTTGTGTCTTACTTGCATTTCCCTTCGGAAATATTAACACAATCAAAACAACATATTGCTCCTTCAATACCTTTTCAAATACAAGTTATGAAAGTCAAAGTATAAAAAACAAAGTTTCTCGTTATCATGATAAAAATTATATAATAAAAGTTTGAAATCTAGGTGAGAGAACAAAAAATAAAGATACAAAACAAATAAAAGTTTACAAATACTCCAATGTTAAGATGTACTAATTAAGAGTTTTATAGATGATATTGAAAGAAAATCAAAACAACTTCCATTTTCCCAATAAAACATGAAATCTTTGGTATTAGTACAAGCATTAGAAAAATATATAAAAAGTTCCTATTTATTTTGATAGATATGCATTTTTTTGGCGGGGGGCAATGTTTATTATTAGATAATGCTATGGCTACAACATTTTAATTTACCCTAGTAGTGGAATTTCATCATTCAATAAATAATTATTCAAGGATCCCCCAAAAAGTTCTTTTAGAAAAAAAGTCGGGGAGGAGAACCGAAAGTAAAATGCATTAGTTTAATATTCAGTAAGTGCTAGGATTTATTATGCAAGATAAATAAATAGGTTAAGCAGTAGAACAGTAAAGCTAACTGTTTTATGACTCTACATATACACAAAATCATCTAGCAAATAGCATTTCATGACCAAAATAACAATAAAAAATAACTAAAAGTAGCATTTCACACCATTTACAAGAATTCTACAACATGACAACGAATTTCAAAGAGCCTCGTTAGATATGACAATACCTTCCCTTGTACAAAAAACCTGCAAAAAATCTGGCTAGCACGTGCAGAATATCTTTCATAACTCATCAAACCTCTCTCCTTTTTGTATTCAAAAGCCCATAACCTCAAACACCAATATGTATTGCAAACCAAAAAACATTAAACTATTGCATAACATCCACTAGTACCGCTAGGAAAGCGGAGGAATATAGCAAGAATAAAAGCTATTATGCCTGCATGCACTACAATAATAAAGCAAACCCATCTTACAAATAAGCAATTTTACACTAAAGAGTCTAAAATGATAGTAAAAACGAAGATCATTTCTCATTTTCCACAAAACTCAGTTTTCAGCAGTATCTCTATACGGAGAGTTCCTCAGATTTTGTGAATTAGTCCAGAAAAAAAAAATGCTCTGTATTTACTAATTGTATCTTTCAAATTTTTCTGTCAATCTAAATCAAGATTACCTTAGGAGGTGCAGCACAGAGCATATACAATCAGTGATAATTCCCCTCAGTATCTGACACCTGGCAAACACGTGATCTTTCCAAAACATAAGTTCTGAAATATTCCACATCTGCTCAAATTGAATCTCCACAAATTTACCAATACGACTGCCAAAGGTAACATGTAACAATTTAACACAAGTAAGAGAGATATTATGTCATAAGATTTGCAATAAATCTATAAAAGCAGGAAACTTTTGTATATTTTCCCACCTTCAATTCTTGTTCCTAACAGTCTTTGCATTGCCAAAGGCTTCTAAAACAGGAGTAGACTGCAAATCAAGGTGACATAAATGGGGGACAAAGATAAGTTCAGTCAATATGAAACAAACTTTATAAATGCTGGAAAAGATTACAAGAGTGTTATATATGCAAGTCAAATTAACATGCTTAAGAACCAATATAGTATAGGTATAATTTTCTTACCTCAAGGACTTTCTGCTCAACACTCCTACCTTCGGCAGCAGCTCTCCCTCCCATACAAGCTAGATAACGCATCAGTAATTTAGTGCTTTCATTTTTACCAGCCCAACTTTCAGCACTGACAAATATTGATTGACTGATTCCTCCAATAAACATAAGCCTATATCCACCATTATTTATGTGGTCACACTTGAAAACTAAATAGATGCCCTATTCAAATGCATAGTAAAAGAAATTCAGCTATACGCAGCATCTGCAACAGCAAAGGGATGATATGGCTTTCACAGCAATCAATATATTCCCAGTGTAATCCTGAAAGCACATGTCAAGAGAGAATCAGTTCGTAAAACTACTATAAACAAACAAAAGAATAGAAATGTATTAAGCCACATTTCTCCACTTAACGGAGATAATATTTGGAAAGTTAATAACTGAAAAGCATACATAAATTTTATTGATATCATATCTTGATCTGAGATTATCCAGGACAGGTTTGTGCAGATAAGCAAGCTTTCTCATATCATCCACTGCACATGGTGGCACGTGAATGTCTTTAGCATGAATATTAGAAGCATTAACAACCACCTGCCTATTTCACAATGTCAAAGCATCACTTGGTTCTAAGTTAACTTCAAGAAACACATATCTAGCATACCCAGCAAACTACAGGCATGGCAAATTAAGGATAAATATTTACACTAATCCTTCCTATCTCCAATGAATTCTTCCAACGTATTCATGATTAAGAATCTAAAGCACTCAAAAACAAAATGGATACATTCAAATATTAAGAAAATACATTTGAACATTGATGAAAAACAGGGTTAGTTTTTTTGGAAATATGATTGGATACTCACCATCTTCCCCAAAGTGCAAAGGACTTCGATTTTTTTTCTCACAATCTATCCAAGCTTCATCAGGTTCCTCTAGCAAAACCTGGGACCCAACTACAGGATTGGCAGCAGCAACATGCAATGCAAAGTGTGACATCAGGGAGAAACATCCATGTTCCCTCTCCAATATTTATTACAAATCATACTCACCCCAGAAATAATAAAAACAAGACTAAAAAAAATCTGCATACCAAAACAGGGCAATAAAACAGTCTCTTAAAAACAAAAATATAACTTTTTTAGTATATACCCACAACAAGATTGACTCAGGCTGCAAACAGTAATTCCTGCAACTTACCTTCGATTGAAGCTGCAACATGAGTAATTAGACTGTAGTTGAAAGCATCAATAGACATCTCATTATCATAAAGTAGTTCAACTCTATATTACATGTTTAAAAAGACAGTGTAGTTCCACTTCATCCATCCTATTACATATTTCCTATGGTATAATGGAAACCAAGCAATAGTTTACCCTTAATTTCCAAAACATTAATACAACCACGAGGCCTCTCAACTAATCACCTAGTCCATCACTTTTTGATCTAATGTTGATCAACCTACAGTTGTTATGTGTGAAAACAAGGACATCTAGGTTAGGAATCATCCCTGATATGTAATTTAGTTTAAAAGAACTAAATAAGTGCCAAAAAAATACGTTAATTTATTTTTCATTACTTACAGACAACAGAGTTTATGGATAAGAATATAAAAGATAACTCAAAAAAGGAAAAATCAGACGATAAGAAACACTTTCTCACGAAAAGAAATAATCCAAAATTTAAATCAAGAGAAACATCAACTGCACCTGCCCACACTGGTTTGCCAAAAACAAGAAATAATCCAAAATTTTAATCAAGTTGAACTTCAACTGCACCACAAAGGCAAGCAAATGAATACATTTTCAATCCAATACAATCATTTCCCTTTTTGAATTTTCTTTTTCTTCCAATCATGGAGTCTAAAAACATATTGGAAGATTTTTTTTAGATAAAAAAAAGCGCAGACCAAAACAGAGGGTAAAAACACTTTCAAACAAATAGAAACAATGCCCACCCTAGCTTGCCAAAATAATCCAAACCCACTTCTCCTCTCCCCTTCTTCTGGTAAACCATCTTATTGTGCTAAGACTAAAAAGGTCTATCAAGAAGGAGCATAAACGGGAGGGGGGCTATATGTAATGGTTGGGCATAGGAGTTCAAATCTATTAGAAACCAAGAATGAGACATGTGTTTCATTTAGATTGGATGAGGTTCTGAAAGACAACTCAGAAAATAAAAAAAAATCAAGAAACACTTTCAAACAAAAAGAATTAATCTAAAATTTTAATCAAGTGAAACTACAACTGCACCACAATGCCAAGGAAATGAATAGAGAAGAAAAATAGTTTGTTTTCAATCCAATACAATCATTTCCATGTTTGAATATTCTTTTTCTTCGCATCATGGAGCCTAAAAAAATAATAAAAGATTTTTTAAAAAAAAACAGACCAAAACAGAAAGACTAACAATAATCCATGTCTAAAGCAACAAGCCACATAAATGAGCAGTTAAGAGTGGAAGGTCATCCAAGAAAAAAAAAACTTATATCTTATTAGCATCAACAACAGTTAACATGCATAAAAAACAAAGGGAGTTCCTCAAAATGCAATCATCTGATAGAGGCAATCAATAGATTCCATTACAAAAGTTAAGAATTTGACATCAACCGCAAATTTCTTATTAATGATGAAAGAAAAAACATTTGTCATCGAGTCCCAGTAACAATTTTATCATCTCATGAACGAGACAAAACAGAATATCTAAAAACACCCTCCACCACGACATTGAGAAAATGGGATATAGGTTATTAATATCATAAAACCAAAAATAGTTACCATAGAGACAGGATTCTCTAAACCAAAGAGTAATGCTAATAAGAAATCAAGGATCTCAAGAAATTTCATACGCCAGAGAAGCCTCCCATCCTACATACCAAAATTTGCATAATCTTCCCACCCTCACTCTCAAAAAGACTTAAAACCCCACATACCATAACAGAGGGCAATAACACTTCCAATCAAAAAAGTAACAATGCTCATTCTAGCTCTGCCAAAATCTCCAAAACCCATTTGCACATCCTTTTTGTCACGCCTCACCTCCCCCTCTTCATTTGCCAAGGCTTCCTAGAACGAATCTTAGAAAAGGCATAAAGAGGAGGGGAGCTCTGACTAGACTGTTAAGCAAAGGATTTCGAATCATTAGGAAACTTAGAATGAGACATGTGTTACTTAGAGATTAAAAAGGTCTTAGCCCTCGGATTTTGGATATTAGCGTTTAAGACTAGTCAAGGGACTGAAGGGAAATATACGCTAGTAATGATGAAGAAGTAGGAATCTTTCTAACGTCTTCAAAAACTAAAGAGCCATTTGTGTCTTACTTGCAGTTCCCTTTGGAAAAATTAACACAATCAAAACAGCATATTGCTCCTTCAATACCATTTTCAAGTACAAGTTATGGAAGTCAAAGTATAAACAACAAAGTTTCTCGTTATCATGATAAAAATCATATGATAATATCTTACAAAAACTTTTGAAGTCTAGGTGAGAGAACAAAAAATAAAGATACAAAACAAATAAAAGTTTATAAATACTCCAATGCTAAGATGTACTAATTAAGAGTTCTGTAGATGATATTGAAAGAAAATCAAGACAACTTCCATTTTCCCAACAAAACATGAAATGTTAAGTATTAGTACAAACATTAGAAAAATATATAAAAAGTTTCTATTTAGTTTTATAGATATGCATTTTTTTTTGTGTGTGTGTGGNTGCTTATTATTAGATAATGCTATGACTACAAAATTTTAAAGTACCTTAGTAGTCGAATTTCATCATTCAATAATTATTCAAGGCGATCCCAAAAAGTTCTTTCAGAAAACAAGTCGAGGAGAACCAAAAGTAAAATGCATTAGTTTAATATTTAGTAAGTGCTAGGATTCATTATGCAAGATAAATAAATAGGCTAATCAGTAGACCAGTAAAGCTAACTGTTTTATGACTCTACATACACACAAAATCATCTAGCAAATAGCATTTCATGACCAAAATAACAATAAAAAATAACTTAAAGTAGCATTTCACACCACTTACAAGAATTCTACAACATGACAATGATACAACCTGCTGCTATAAAAAATCAAGATATACTTTCTAACAAAAAGAAATAATCCAAAATTTAAATCAAGTGAAACTTCAACTGCACCACAAAGGCAATGAAATGAATATAGAAGAAAAATAGTTTGTTTTCAATCCAATACCAACCATTTCCATGTTAGAATATTCTTTTTCTTCCCATCATGGAGTCTAAAAACATATTTGAAAGATTTTTTTTAAAAAAAAACAGAACAAAACAGAAAGACTAACAATGATCCATGTCTAAAGCAACAAGCCACATAAATGAGCAGTTAGGAGTTGAAGGTCATACAAGAAAAAAAAAACTTATATCTAATTAGCATCAACAAAAGTTAACATGCATAAAAAAACAAAGGGAGTTCTCAAAATGCAATCATCTGATAGACGCAATCAATAGATTCCATCACAGAAGTTAAGAATCTGACATCAACCGCAAATTTCCTATTAATGATGAAGGACAAAACATTTGTCATCGAGTCCCACTAAGAACTTTATCATCTTATGAAGGAGACAAAACAGAATATCTAAAAACACCCCCTCCACCACAACATTGAGAAAATGGGATATAGGTTATTAATATCATAAAACCAAAAATTGTTACCATAGAGACAGGATTCTCTAAACCAAAGAGAAATGCTAAGAAGAAATCAAGGATCTCAAGTAATTTCATACGCCAGAGAAGCCTCCCATCCTACATACCAAAATTTGCATAATCTTCCCACCCTCACTCTCAAAAAGACTTAAAACCACATACCAAAACAGAGAGCAATAACACTTCCAATCAAAAAAGTAACAACGCTCATTCTAGCTCTACGAAAATCTCCAAAACCCATTTGCACATCCTTTTTGTCACGCCTCACCTCCCCCTCTTCACTTGCCAAGGCTTTCTAGAACGAATCTTAGAAAAGGCATAAAGAGGAGGGGAGCTCTGACTAGGCTGTTGAGCAAAGGATTTCGAATCATTAGGAAACTTAAAATGAGACATGTGTTACTTAGAGATTAAGAAGGTCTTAGCCCTCTGATTTTGGATATTAGCGTTTAAGACTAATCAAGGGAGTAAAGGGAAATATAAGCTAGTAATGATGAAAGAGAGGCAGGAATCTTTCTAACGTCTTCAAAAAACTGAAGAGCCATTTGTGTCTTACTTGCATTTCCCTTCGGAAATATTAAGACAACTAAAACAGCATATTGCTCCTTAAATACCTTTTTCAAATACAAGTTATGAAAAATAGTTTGTTTTCAATCCAATACCAACCATTTCCATGTTTGAATATTCTTTTTCTTCCCATCATGGAGTCTAAAAAAATATTTAAAAGATTTTAAAAAAAAAAAAACAGAACAAAACAGAAAGACTAACAATGATCCATGTCTAAAGCAACAAGCCACATAAATGAGCAGTTAGGCGTTGAAGGTCATCCAAGAAAAAAAAACTTATATCTTATTAGCATCAACAACAGTTAACATGCATAAAAAGACAAAGGGAGTTCTCAAAATGAAATCATCTGATAGACGCAATCAATAGATTCCATTACAGAAGTTAAGAATCTGACATCAACCGCAAATTTCCTATTAATGATGAAGGACAAAACATTTGTCATCGAGTCCCACTAAGAACTTTATCATCTCATGAAGGAGACAAAACAGAATATCTAAAAACCAAAAATTGAGAAAATGGGATATAGGTTATTAATATCATAAAACCAAAAATTGTTACCATAGAGACAGGATTCTCATAACCAAAGAGAAATGCTGATAAGAAATCAAGGATCTCAAGTAATTTCATACGCCAGAGAAGCCTCCCATCCTACATACCAAAATTTGCATAATCTCCCGCCCTCACTCTCAACAAGACTTAAAACCCCACATACCATAACAGAGGGCAATAACACTTCCAATCAAAAAAGTAACAATGCTCATTCTAGCTCTGCCAAAATCCATTTGCACATCCTTTTTGTCACGCCTCACCTCCCCCTCTTCATTTGCCAAGGCTTTCTAGAACGAATCTTAGAAAAGGCATAAAGAGGAGGGGAGCTCTGACTAGGCTGTTGAGCAAAGGATTTCGAATCATTAGGAAACTTAGAATGAGACATGTGTTATTTAGAGATTAAGAAGGTCTTAGCCCTCTGATTTTGGATATTAGCGTTTAAGACTAGTCAAGGGAGTGAAGGGAAATATATGCTAGTAATGATGAAGAGGTAGGAATCTTTCTAACGTCTTCAAAAACTAAAGACCCATTTGTGTCTTACTTGCAATTCCCTTCAGAAATATTAACACAATCAAAACAGCATATTGCTCCTTCAATACCTTTTTCAAATACAAGTTATGAAAGTCAAAGTATAAAAAACAGTTTCTCGTTATCATGAAAAAAATCATATAATAATATTTCACAAAAAATTTTGAAGTCTAGGTGAGAGAGCAAAAAATAAAGATACAAAACAAATATTGTCAAATAATAATTTCGAAAGTCAATCAGTAAACAACGCTTGCAAACAGTTGAGCAATCGATGAAATCGAAACAAGATTCTGTAAAAGACGGAATAAAGAAAAAGAGATGAGACAAGGCATGTAGTGGGATCAAGAAGACAAACCAAAGTCATTAGCTTTGTCCGCTGTACTCCGAATTAAAACAAAACATAAGATCTATAAGAAGGTTAACATCCGTTAAAACCCATCTTTACATATGCAAAGAAACCAAAGATCTATAAGAGATGAGACAAGGCATGTAGTGAGATCTAGAAGACAAACCAAAGTCATTAGCTTTGTCCGCTGTACTCCGAATTAAAACAAAACATAAGATCTATAAGAAGTTTAACATCCGTTAAAACCCATCTTTACATATGCAAAGAAACATATTAACATGATACCGCACTCGAAAACTAGTATCTATCGAGAAACAGGGTGAAGAGACTATAGTTACCATCCATGAGGTCGGCGACGGAGAATTTGGAGAAGAAAGATGGGGAGAATTCACAGAGGAAAACGAAGATCTGACCGGGAAGAGACAGCGTCGTGAAGACTATTGGGAAATGAGGAATGAGAATGGAGAAAACAGTTGAGATTGAGAGAACATGTTGGGTTCACCGATATCAGGAAATGAAGCTGATGACAATTGAGAAGCGCAGAGAAAGAAAAGTAGAAGGAGAGTGAGGAAGATATAATTAAGAAATAAGGAAATTCAGCATTTCTTGACAGAGAAAAACGAAGATGAAGAGCTAGAGTGAGAGGGAGATAGAAGGAGTGAGAGAGAATTGAACAGTCAGTAGGGTTTTGATGAGATTTCAGACTTGAATAGGAAGAAAAGGCTACAGCTGTAGAAGGCAACGGCTACTTTTTATATATATATATATGGCAGCGGATTCTGACCGTTCAGATTATGGGCCGGCCCAGAAAAAAGAAAACTAACCACTTAGCACATAAATGGTTCTATTTCACATTTACGAGCGTCTAAAAGAAAATAATTTTGGGTCCGTTTGGTACAAATATTTTAGATGTAAAGTAAAATGCTTTACATTGGGAAAGGAAAAGAAGGAGGGAAAGTAAAGTAGGTAAAAGGTTTGAAAGTTGTTTGGTATGAAAAAAATATTGAAGGGAAAGTAAAGCAGGTAAAAGGTTTGAAAGTTGTTTGGTATGAAAAAAATATTGAAGGGAAAGTAAAGTAGAGAAAAAATTATTATTATCATAATGCCCTCATTATCACCTTACAGTGGGGCTAAAATATAATTTTACCCAAAAAAAATTTCTCAAGTTTTGGCACACAGTGGGGCCAAAATATAATTTTTTAGGCCAAAATTCAATTTTGGGGCCAAAATTCAAATTTACCCAAAATTTATGTTGGCCCCACTTTCCCTAGGTAAAGTTGAAAAGCAGAGTATATTGGATGTAAAAAAAAATACACTGTTCATTGTAATCACCTTTATGATGGAAAGAGCTTTACATGAGTTTAAAAATTAAACCAAACAAAATAATTTTTGGGGAACTGTGTTATTTTACAAGGGAAAGTTGCTTTCCCTTGTACCAAACGGAGCCTTTGTTATCTACAAATGCTATTGGGCTTATGATCTTCATTTTATGTTACTACATCTTAATTCTTGAATCTAAAAATGTGTTCTGGTTTGAGCTTATATGTTATGCTTCCCAATAGGCCCCAACTATGTTTTGCCCCTATATACACCTATAGTATACTTGCTCATCATAGTAAGCACTGTCGCTTAAGCACTTTAGTCTTGTGAGGAAAGCAAATATGTTGATTTTACCTAGGGGTAAGATATTGGATAAAAGGGTATTATATATATGTACAAACTTACTGGCTTAATAGAGATTTCAAGGGTTGCGAGAATTAATTAATGTGATAAGTTTATGTAAGACCATAAAAATTACCACCTAGCCATCTCCATGCCATGTTAAATGCAGTAGGATCATTGTATTCATTCATGTCATAGCATGATTTGTTTTTCATATAATGCATAACACCTTCAAATATTTGGCCAAGAATATTAAGAAACCCTGAGGCCATCGGAAAGTGAAATTACTAAGCTCTTTGGTGCTTATTTGCTCTAAACACATCCTGATGCTGGTGAGTGCAATGCTGGCTATGGGAGTCTTTCGTTGCTCACAAATATAGAAATCAAGAACAACTTTTCCATTGTGGAAATAAAAACCTATGGTGATGTTCTTGTTTTTCCTCTTACTCTTTACCTAGGCAAAGAAAAAAAGTAGAGGCTGGTTCCGACACCAAAAATCTATGGTTCGGATAACTTTT
This sequence comes from Chamaecrista fasciculata, assembly GCA_003254925.1. Classification (NCBI taxonomy): domain Eukaryota; kingdom Viridiplantae; phylum Streptophyta; class Magnoliopsida; order Fabales; family Fabaceae; genus Chamaecrista; species Chamaecrista fasciculata. The sequence continues at coordinate 71,455 of QANZ01042792.1, forward strand.
GTTGGTCGTAACTCATGCTCTATTCCCTTGTTGCAATTGCTAAAAAATGGTTGGGTTGATTTCAACACTAACCATTCCCTGAGGATAGAATTATGATCAGGGTTATTGTGCTCAACGAAAAATCCCCAAATAGTGATGGAATGATACTTTCATTCAAAGAGCGAGAGAGATTTGGCTTGAGGCTTTCAATTTTGGACCTAGGGTTGGTGGGATGAAGAAAAAAGAAGTGCCAAGTTTATTGGTGGGGAATGAGAAAAATGTATATATTAACATTTATGTGAATATTGTTATTTTTTTTGGCAACACATTTAGCAACAATGTCTTTATTTCTAAAATTTAGCTTCAGGATAGTCTATATATACAAATTTGTTGCTATTCTTAAATTATAGTTATATGCAAAAAGGAAACACATTTGCTTTTTGTTGCTAATTTTGTTTCAAAAATATGAAATTAGAAATAGAATTGCATTATGTTGCTAATTTCTTATGCTAATAACACATTTTCTAGTAGTTACAAATCTATGGGATTTTGTAATGGTATCAGGTTAACCATAACACATGTGAGTACTCATGTAATTGAGGCTGATATTCTTACTGGAAAAAAAATTGGTGAAAAAGTATACATTAGTTGCATGATAATTACACCTTCAGATATCCTATTGTCATTTAAGGTCTAATTAAGACAATTCTCATTGGTCCTCTTATATTAATAAAAGTCAAGGTCAATATTTGTCAAATGTTAATTTGTATCGCCCAAGATCTATTTTCACATATAGGCAACTCTATGTAGTATTATCTTGTGTTAAAACTTAAAAGGAAATTAGGGTTAAAGATATTAATTTGCGACAAAAGTGAAAACATTTTGAGAAAAACGTCAAATGTCATATATAAGAAAGTTTTTATAACATTTTATGTTGTTTTAACATAAATTTTGATTTCTTAATAGTTGGAAAAGCTCTATTGCTCATTCAGAAGTGATCTATTAATAGTACACTAATAATTTTATTAGCATTTGACAATCTTAAATCTTAGGATAAATTACACTTTGGTACCTTGTAGTTTGATCCTATTTCACTTTGCTACCCTGTGGTTTGAAACCAGACACTTTGTTACCCTGTGGTATTCTCCATTAACACTTTGGTACCCTTGTGAGTAATTTTGTAATTTTAACCATAATAAAATTTGCAAAAACTACATATTGACCCCAAAAAATTTTCAAACAATTACAAATAGGTCCCTGAATACATATTATCTAGGGACTAAAATAAAATTTGGGGTCAATATGTAATTTTTGCAAAATTTGTTATGGTTAAAATTACAAAATAACTCCTAAGGGTACCAAATTGTTAATGGAGAATGTCACAGGGTACCAAAGTGAAATAGGGTCAAACTACAGGGTACCAAAGTGTAATTTACCCTAAACCTTAATAGAATATATACTGTTTTTCTATAATTCTAATAAAAAAAAAACCTGTGTATGTGAAATTATCCGAGTTATTTTAGAATATTCATGATCTTGCTTCCAATCAATTAGCTTCCGTTTTCATGTTCGTGATTGTCAGCAATTCCAACAACTCATTCCCAGTATAATCTTGTATCATATGACTCCACCCTTTTCTGGTCGTTCTTCCTTTTAATTTAGGCTAAATTTTAATTAACTAATCAAAAAATACTTAATTATTCATATTATAATAATTAAATAAAAAATTAGAAGGTGGGTTGAGAACATGGGTTGTGTCTTTTTCTCTATAACGTGGGAAATACCAAAATTTATTTTTTTTTGGGGCCAAAAATTCACTTGGGTCCATAATATTTACTATCAATTTCATTTTAATCCATAATATTTGCGTACCTGTTAGGGCACGCAGAGCCCCCTAGTATTATATATTGATATGAAAGTTTCAAAGTATGACGTCATAAAAAGAAATTAAACCATGTGGTTATCCATTATAGGTTCTTCTTAATTACTATTAATCCAAATATTATAATACAAAACTTCGTGCCTTCGTGGCATGATGTCGTAGTGTATTATTTCTAAAGATACTGGCATTTAAAATACTTTGAAATTTCAAATATTAAGAATTTGAATTATTATAATTTTAATTGTTTATATTTAAAATATCTTGTTTAAATAATGACTAGAATTTTGANGTGTTCTGATAATATCTTAAATTAGCCACACGAATAACCAAAACCTAAAAGATGATCTTGAGAAAAAGTGCATATAAGATGAACTTTATATGCTTTGTCATAATCATTAGGAGTTTCTCATAAACAAGACAACAAGTATCAACAGAAATCCACAAGACAACTGCTGACTTAACAATTGTATATTTAATATCTGTTAAAGAAGAAATCCCTTCTCAAGAAAATCACCCAAATTCATGTTTGGTTTCAAGTATATAAATTCAAATTAGCTTATAAATGATGCACAGAAGTGACTTGTAAAACAAAAGGCACAACAAGCAGGTTTGAGCTAGGATGATCCATAGTGTTGACAGTATCAGCAAGAGAAGACAACAGTATCGACTAAATCTATAGTACTCAAATGAACTTTTCAGATTATTGCATATATATATATATATATATATATATGTCATTCATCTGTATAAGCTCAACAAATATATAAATCAAGGTTCATTTCCTTCAGCATCATCATATTCTTGCCTGTCTATATACACTCTAATCCTTCAACAAAACTCATTACTGCTATTAACCAAACTGACCATATCTATCCTGTAGGATTATAGTATTATATACGTAACCTATGAAACGGCTCGATAAGAGGTAACCTAAGAAGCATACATACAGGACACAACATGATGTGGGCATAAACAAAACAAAATATTATGTAATTTTCAAGTGGCATTGAAATGTTTGTAGCTATGAACACGGGGCTAGACCGTCTTGTGGTAGCAAACTCCCCTCTTGATCCAATGTCTCCCTAACTGCTCTGTAAAATTCTATCCAAGAAGACGAATAAGATCCCACGGGTCCTAATAAAAATGTAGGATTTGGACTTGCAGGGCAGGCAGTAACCAAATCCAAAACTGATGCTGGTTTGATAGTTTGTGGGAAATTGAATGCAAGATTATCCACTTTGTGTTCATAAATCTTACCATTCCGATCGAGTTTATACCGAGAGGTACCCTGAAATTCTCCTTTGGCCTCCCAAGGAACACGAGGGACTCCCCTCAGGTTCCACCTAATCAGTATCACATTCTCTGAAGGCTGCCATATCCTATAAACATCAAGAGCAATCTCTCGGAACAATATTTTACCATGAAACCGCAATGCCCAGAAGATCAGTTTGTACTTCTCAATTCCAGCAAAAGTGTTCAGAGGGTCCTTGAATGTTATATCATCCCTGACATAATGATCAAAATCCCATACAATTTTCATCAGTAAAAATCTTCACAAGCAGCCAAAAGAACAAAATCATAAAACTAAATCCTCATTTTACTTTAACCCAATATCAATTGCTTCTCAAACAATACAACCTACAGGATCTGGGAAGTTCAATTTCACTACAACCAACCTCATACTCATAACACTAAAAGCGATAAACGAAACTATGAAAGAGCAAGATGAGAAAGTTAAATCACTAACCTGTAAATGTCATAATTGAGATCTTTGACGAAGAGCAAAGGAATGTCTTCACGGAGGGTACGAACGGCGAGGCCAAGATTGAGAAAGAAATCGTCCTTGTGGTGCTTCTCAGTGTCAACTTGGGCAACCTGTAGGGTTGAATTCTGGAGAGCCGTTAATGGCGATGACGACGAAAGAGCGGAAGAAATGGGAGAGAGAGAGGAGGGTTTTGGAGGAGAGAGAATTTGGTGAGAGGGTTTTTCTTTGGATTTAGAATTGTTGGGTAAGAGAGAGGGAGGGAGGTTGTGAAGAACAAAAGCCATGGCCTTTCTTCCTTCCTTCCTTCTCTGCTAAGTGGGGTTTCCAAATTTCAGATGATTTTGGATTTTTCAATTCTGTTCGATGAAATTCATCTGAGCGAGAGAGAGAGAAAAGAGAGATTTGTGCTGGTTGAGTTTCTTACGTGTTTGCTTGTGCAGTGACTTTCTGGTGCTGAAACGAATGGAGGTTGTTGTATTTCGATTTTGAGTGGCTTTGAATGTGGCCTCGAAATCCCAAGAAAGAAGAATAGAAACGCTTTCTTCGTTTTGCATTTACCACCCTCCATTTTCATATATTTACGTTTTCCCCCCTCCCACAATGTACACAAAACAAAAATCAAGCTCTTTCTTGGCCCAAAAAAAAAATCAAGCTCTTCCAATTCCCTTTTCTTATGCAACTTTTTCATAATAAAAATAAAGCTTAAAATAATAAGCTGGCCCTAAAACCTCACATTCGTGAGAGAAAACCCTCTCTATCGTGACAATTTTTCGGAGTAAAATTTTGGGTCGTCGTTGTCTCAGCGGCGGTGGTCCTCCCTCTGGTTATAGAGTTTTATGACGACGACGTTCTGGATTAGAGCTTTCATGACGACGTTCTGAGTCGGCGAATCTGAACTAGGCATTCCACGGCGGCTTCTGGCTTTCACATTGGCTTCCTGGTTTGGTCGTGATTTTTGGGTGCTCTTCCATGGCGTTGTTTCGTTTTATTATCTTATTATTGTTGCTTTGAGTATGTTTATGTCTTTTTTTAGAACAACCATTGAGATTGCATGTTGTCCTGTTTTGAAGAGTTTATCTCTTTTAGATGACTTTATTTATGTTTCCTGTTTTTTAGATGGTTTTAGCTTTAGTTGGATCCCTAGATCCACTAACTTGGCAGTTGATTATCTTGTCATTTTGTTTAAAACGATGATGAGTCCTCTTGGATAGGTTGTAAACCCACCTTCGTCAGTTGATATCCTGTCTAGTATTGTTGCTTATGCTAGGGAGGGATCGACTATTTTTACTTTATTTTCATTTGTATTGTGTTTGATTTTGCCTTACTTTTGAATGAATTATGTTTCAGAAAAAAAAAAAAAAAAGTTAACAACAATCAAAATACACATATCTAAATATCTAATAATAATAATAATAAGGCTAAAGTGCACTTTTGGTCTCATAACTTTGGCAAAGGTCTCAATTTGGTCCCATAACTTTGGTAAAGGTCTCAATTTGGTCTCATAACTTTTCAAAACGTCTCACCGTTGGTCCCAATCTGAGTTCTATCCATTATCTGTCGTTAAATCCACTTCACCTATATTTGTCACGTCATCATCAACTCAGTATGGGACTAACGTGGGACATTTTTAGAAGTTATGAGACCAAAATTGCAATAAAAAATGAATTTTTTGGGAATTTTGTAACAGCTCTTTAATATATTAGTTAAGAAATATTATTACGCTTTGAAAATTAAAAAAATAAAATTAAAAAATATTGTGAACTTTAATCTCATGTATAAATTATTTTTTGAAATTTAAAAACGACCAAAATATCTTCTAAATTTTTTTTTGGTTAAATCTAATTTTTTTATTTTGTGCAAAAAAAACTAACTTTGTTATTTGTTAACATCAAAAGAATATTTGTTACTCTTTAAAATGTAAGTTTTTACACAATAAATAAAGTTCACCAAATTTTGTATATTTTAACTTAAAAAATAAGGAAAATATAACAACTTTATAAGGAAAATAAAAAAGTTGTAAACTTAGTTTTATTTTTTATCCTAAAACCATAATAAAACTTTTTCAACTAATTAAGAAAAAGGTTAAATGCTCATTTTCGTCCTCAAACTATTTTTTCTTCTGTTTTAATCCTCCAACTACAAGGTCAGTTTCATTTTGGCCCTCAAATTATTCTGTTTCTTTTTGGTCCTCAAAGTATGGGATTAGTTTCATTTTGGTCCTCAAACTATTTTTTGTTCCATTTTGGTCCCTAAAATGTGTGATTTCTACTGTTATTTTTATATTGGACGATGGAGATGGATTAGTTCTCGCTCATATGTGTCATAATAAACAAGTTGACAAAGTGAGAAAGAACAATATTCATTTTTAGTCACAAATTGGAGATAAACTTATGGTTGATTTTTCTTTTAAAGAGTGAAAAAATTTCCTCTTTAACAAACCACTTATTATAAATTTGAGGACCAAAATGAAACAATTATGAAAGTTTGAAGACTAAAACAAAACAAATGTGAAAGTTTGAAAACCAAAACGAAACAAATATTTTGAGGACTAGAAGGAGAAAAAAATAGTTTGAGGATCAAAATGAAACCGACCTTATAGTTTGAGAATCAAAACAGAACAAAAAAATAATTTGAGGATCAAACTGAAACTAACCCCATAATTTGAGGACCAAAATAACCATTTTAAAAAAATAGCTCCTTCTTTCAAAGTAATAAAGTTTTAATAATCATGGTTTTACCTAAGAAAATTATGTGTCATAGTCATTGCCAAGTTTCAACCTAAGCATTGTAAAATAGCTTTCAAAGTAGAGAAAATGAGAGCTAGGATCAAGATGTGGGTGTGAAATGAAGGGTTGGTGCATTATTTGAGAATGGTCCTTTGGTGTTTGGATAAGATTTGAAGGAAATGACAAGGGAAGTAGGCAGCATCAACATTCAACAGCACCCAAACCCACACAATAATTGAGATTTTAGAGAGAGAAAGGGAATACCCAAATTGGATATTCTTTTACCTTCCAACCTTAACTCTATCTGGGAGCACATTCCTTTTTTTTTTGTTTTTGATACCCTATACGCATACCATCTTTGTACACAAAAAATTAGGTCAAAATCTGTATATTTGTTTGTTATCATCAACTATCTCGTGAGATTCTATTGGCGGAGGCACTTATTCATTGAGGAGAAACTTATCCAATTCAAAGTTGATGTTAATACTGAATAATTGTGGAAGAGACTTTATTATTCATTCATTCTGGAGCAAATTTATAAACCATAGAATGACCCATTAAAATCATATAAAAAAAAAATTATATTCTCTATCATCATTGGCATTGTCAAAAATTTATTCCTATATAACTAAGATGTATACAAATTCTTTTTAGTCTTGATTAGTGTGTGCAAAAGCTCTACCAATTTTGAAAAGTAAATAAAAGTAATTGAATTTTTTCATTTTACAGTGAAGATATTGTTAACAGAATTGAGGGTTTTTTGACCTTTAGGTTTTGGATGAGAAATAACACTTTTTGGCAAAGCTATGGATCCCATTATTTTATTTTAGGCAAAACACTCATTTTCGTGCCCCTAACGTTTGCAGTGAATTTCAGTTATGCACCTAACATTTTATTTGTATCAATTGTGCCCCAATGAAAAATATTAATTTCAATTATACCCCCAATTTCAATCATCCACAAAAAAAACACTATTTTTGCACGATTTAAGCTCAATTTTAACCAGATTTCATATGGATTTTAATTTTCGGGCATCACAAACTTAATTTATTAGATCAATTTCAAAGATTAAGCTCAAAATAGCCCCAAATCAAAAAAAAATTGGAACAGATGAACCCCAAAAACGACCAAAACAAAATGCAACAAAACGAAGCATTTTTCTCAAAATTTTCATATGCAAAATGATAATTAAGAGCCAAAAATGAGTACCCATGAACTCATTTATCAAAACAAACTAAAATGAACATTAGAGCACATTAGGGACATAACTGAAAATCAACTGAAAAGTTTCGAAAAACAGTACACTAACGAGAGTGGAGGCATAATTGAAACTAACGTTTCACCTTATGGGCACATTAGGAACATAACTGAAAATCAACGCAAATGTTAGAGGCACGAAAAAGTGTTTTGCCTTTTTTTTTTTTTTATAAGTTATAATGTTCAGCATTTTATTGCTTACCCACAAGAAGCGAATAGTGTTCTTTTTTTCTTTTCAAAATCAGTTAGATTGTGAACAAATTTTTGAACTGTTTAAAGACAAAGCCCATTAAAAATTTAACTGGGACCTTACTTTCAAGGGCACATTTGAAATAGAGTTCGATAGTTTATGTTCAGCAATGAATGTTGGGCCCTATGACCCAAAAAGAGAGGATGCATTAAAATAAAAAGTCCGCAGAGGTTTTGTGTGCCATCCTAGAATTCGGAAAATAATTAACTATTAGAGTACAAAAGAAATAATTATGGCGAATTAAACTTATTTCCATCCCCCACCAAAAGCTATAATTTGGCTTTCTATACAATTAGAAAAATTAATTTTAAAATTATTTATTAATTTATAATTCTCTTTTCTTTGTCCATGGTCTCAATTTCTTCTTTGTCCATTGTCTATCTGAGGATGAAGGATTCCATTTTCATTATTTAACAAGGTCTGCATTTTGTCTCCCAGAAAAAAGAAAACTCCTCACAAAGAAAAAAACTCACATCCACATCTTGACGGAGGATGGATCAAGTTCTTAATTAACAAACTAAAATGCTTCAAAAAATAATGGCCAAAAAAAAATGCTTCAACAAATGTAGACAAATATTCATATTATATAAAACAATTGCCACGGACATGAAAAATAGGCATGAAGATCGAATATGAAGAACTGTGAAGATTGAAATGTAGGAACATCTGAATGCAAATGCCTTGTGAAATTAAAAGGCAAATGCCAGAATCTCAGATCCAGATCGTTATCGGCAACGTACAGCACTGAAAACGCTATGGAAAAAAGCGACTCAGAGACTCTAATTTGTTGCCTTTGATTCAGCGAAAACGAAACGCGAGTGATTCAGATACTTTTGTGATCTTAATTTGCAGATCGTTATCGCCAACATACAACACTGAAAGCGCTACGGAAAAAGCGATTCAGAGACTCTAATTTGTTGCCTTTGATTCAGAGAAAACGAAAATTTGACTACAAATTGAAATAACAGAAGCATCAAAAACACTCATAACAAGAAAACTGAGAATAGAGAGAAGTAAAAACTTGAGAAACACCGAATAGTTTAGAGACGAAGTAGGCTTAAAATGGAGATAGAGAGAAGAAGAGAAATGTGATGAAATGAAAGCTAATGCTACTGGGGATTATATAGGTGGTGGAGATGAACGAAAAGAAAAAACCCTAAAATTCTTCTGCTTGCGTAAATTTACGATTCTAACCCTCAAGACGTATTGGGCCTCATAGGCCTTATGGGTTTTGCCAAATAGAAATTTGGGCCTCTTGATCTCAAGCCCAACATGTTGAATTCCTAATACAGTTTTTCCCATTTGTTTCTACTTTCTAGTTTTATCAATTAAAATATAAAAATAAATTGTACCCTTTAATTATTGTAGAATTTTTTAAAAAAATTTTGAAAGAAGAAACAAAAGAATTTCTAAACTTATGATTTAAGTTCTCTCCTATTGGCTGATGTGCTAGAAGTGAGAGTTGAATAGTATAGTAGATAGGAGTTGTGTTATAAAAAGTGGAATAACTTTAGCAACTCAATTTAAGGTCATTAGATTTTCTTTTCTTTTTTTATGTTGAGATTTGTACCGCATAAATTAATTTTCTAAAGTTATTTCACTTTCTATAATTTTTCCTAGTAGATAGAGTTTTGAGGGTTTAGTTTTCTCATATTTTTTGGATCATTTTTTTTTTATCTATGGTGTTTTTACTTGTGAGTTATCGTTTGATTTTTTTATTTTATCAAAAAAATTCATGAACTTTTAATTTTTATAAATAACTCTTTTCATAAAAAAATTATTTCAAAAAATAAGTTTTCTTTTAATTTTATTATTATGAACAAAAATAAAAATTAGTTTTTTTATAAGATAAAAATTAGTTTTTATTACAACTAAAGTAGTAAAAAAAATTGATTTTTTAATGAAGATTTTAACAAAAAGTATTATTTATACAAAATTGAAAGTTTAAAAGATTTTTTATACAATAACCAAATTTTTTTAACATACCTTAAAACTTTTAATAAAAGAAATTATATACGCAAAAATTAAAAGTTAGGTGAAAACGATATCGTCGACTCGTCGTGGAGATTCAAAGTTAGGATTTTTTTTGGTTCAGAAATACTAGGTCAATTTTGATCCTCAATATAAGCAAAATACGAGGGAATTAGGAACGAATGAAAAGCTTGTATAGCTATATTCTAGAAAATAATTGTACAAAAACAAAGATATTATAAAAAAATTTTATAGAAAGTTGATTCTTTCTATTATCCCATATAGAAAGTTAGAAACTCATTTTGGCTTTGTCCAAATAGCATGAATTCAACAAAAGATACCAATTATATACAGATATAGCTACACATTGCAATAGATCGGAGTAAATGCCATTTTACTTGTTTTCGTTCTAATTCTGAATTTATTTTACACCAATCCATCAATTGGTTTAAAACTTAAAACTAATATTGATTTACATATCAAGAATAAAAAAATGTTTTAGGGACGAAAGAATTACCTTCAAACAAATTTAGAAACAAAAGTTATCTTTCAATATGATTGTTAACTTTCAAAAATAAATAAATAAATATGATTGTTATGCTTTTGCTTAACTTGTATTTTATAATTGAATTTTTTAAAAAAAATAATTGTGGTCTCTCAAATATGCCTTTCAAAATAAAAGAAATCAGCATCTGTAATCCATTTTTTGAAGGGTCGGTGTTCATTCTAGCTTACTCTTTGTTAAATCATCATTTTTAAAACTAAAGAATGGTCCGTTGGTTCGCAAAATTAATATTTGATCTAATTTTTTAATATATAAAAAAACTAAAATGTGTGTTAGTTACGCTTATAATAAGGCTATTGTTCAGTAATAAAACTAGAAAGGGAAAAAGAAGGCCCTTCTCAAAGGTTCGAAGAAAAAGGGAATCTCATTTTATGGAAAACAGTAAACAGAACAGTGAACAAGTAGAGATTGAAGTCCCTAGTAGCTAGAATCGCGGTCATCTTCATCATCATCATCATCAAACCATGGTCTTATGTTCAGGCCTATGAGTAAATTCGAAATCTATGTGCACAAAAGCCCTCTCAACTTCAGGAAGTTGCTCAAGTTTCTCCTGTAATGTCTCTCCAATATTGTGTGCTTGACTCAGAAACATGTCTTCTGGCAGGACTATGTCAACTTCTACAAAGTAATGAGCACCGAATGTGTATGCTCTTACTGTGTCAATGTGCTTAATCTCCTCATGGTGATTCCATATCAGATATGTTAGCTTCGTCAGAAATTCAGGTGGCGCTGTTCTTCCGATAAGCGACCACACGTTCTCGATCACTGTCCTCGCCCATGTGTTTATTGTGTATAATGCAATCTGCCATTTGGATATTCAGAGAAGTATCATTAATACATCATGCTAAAAGTATTCATACAAGATGTAATAATGATATGGACAGCAGTACTATTTAAGATTTTAAAGTTATACATGATTGAAACTTATGAAAATTATTGCTCTATGAGAAGGATAGAGAGTAAGTGCTAGTTATGACTTACAATGATAGCACCTGTGGGATCAATCCACCAGATGAACTTGACAGCTAGAACAGCAGCAGCTAAGCCAACTGAATTAGTGACAACATCAAAGAAATGATCTTGTGCATAGGCTCTGACAATTTCATTCTTGAATCTTCGACAGTAAACCATAAGAAGGAATTTCACTACGGTCACAGTTGACATGATCGCAATCATCCAATACAGCTCATGAGCATTCATGTGCGTTTTGTTCTGTGAAAAGAGATGGAAAGATAATTAGGAGTTTTGGCGATGATCACAGGAAATTATAACAACAGAATACTCTCCCACACTCAGCATGAGTCTGAATTTAATTTCAAGAACATATTTATTGAACATTCTCCAAGTAGATCCTTCGCTGCTCGGAAAGATTGAGCAACGAGTCGATAATAACCCTCAAAGATGGTGTATGCCCAAAATATTTGATCTTTACTTTTAATAAGTTATGAATCTAAAGCACATAACAATAATAGCTGCTCCAGTACCAGGTAAAAAAGAAAGTTTCATCTCAATTGAATGAAGCAAAAATCGAACTCTTACTCCTGCAATAAGTTGCCTTCCAGACTCAATTAAAATCTGCAGTCCAAGAGTTGCCATCACAGATGCAAAAACAATAATACCCTGAATAAGCAAAGAGTTCATTAGTATGTTTGTCTTAAGTTATACTTATACCCATACAATCATTGTTACTGGTGGTCTACGCAATTAATACCAAGTAAGTAACTAACTCTGTTAAACACAATCACCTTGCAGATTTAATCACTTACCACTGGTTGCATCCGTTTCTTGCCTATTGGATAATGATATTGGTTTGGGTTTTTCATGGCATAAGAGGTAAACCACAATATGAACCCGGACAATAGATCTAAGAGGGAATCTAGTGTTGAGGCAATGACTGCTAATGATTTGCTCTCAATGGAAGCATAAACCTTTGCTACAAATAGCACCAAGTTAGCAGCATTTGACACATGAACAGCCAGCCTCTCACTCTTTGCTAGTTGCTTCATTTCATCCTGTAAAAAACAGTGGATACTTATTTAGTGGAACAAATCAGAGAATTTCATGACAATATAATCGGTGCATTGTCAACTGTTTCTATTTATTTTTATTTAGGCTTTCTCTGCAAGAACTTTGCCAAATTAGAAGTCAGACTAGTAAAAGGATGATCAACCTCAGTGAGACTTCCGGGAAAGCAACCCGTTTCAGCCATAGTATCCATCTCACTAAATCCCTCAAGGAGCCTCTCTTGTTTCTTGTAATATTCAGCCACCTTGCGTTGCTTCCCTAAAATAAAAATCGTTGAAAAGTCCATAAAGGCACTGGTCATTGGGATTATGGTATGAAGTGCGAAAATAAAATGCACAAAACAAAAACAACTAATGGTTTACCTCATCAGGAGAAAGGGAAAAACAGTAAGACATGATACAGAATCTGTATTGCGACCTCAGAAAATTTGCCTATATTTGAAATTAAACTTAAAGTGAACAAGAAAGCGTATGCGGTACAAAATTTGGAAATATGACATTCGCTTACGTGATGTATAGACACACACACACATATAACCAGCATTATGTGAAATCGGCCTTTTCCATACTTTGAGAAAAAGAAAAAGGACACATAAAGCTTATCTTCGAAAAGACTTCACCCCTAACTGCCTTTAAATTGAAGCATTTGGAAGGCAAATAAGTGCAATAATTAACAAGAAAGGTAGAATTCGAACGTCTCCAGATACAATCCTCTCTTCCATGATGTAATTAATCAATCCACGGCCTTCTAAATCCTAATTAATCTCTGCAAATTCCTGCTCAAGCAGCATATTCTGTTTCTCAGACTGAAAGAATCGCTTTAATAAAAAATCTCACCGGCATGATGCATATTCAAGAAACATGCAAAGATACCACAACCATTACTGTAATAGGCGAAAACCAACCGCCATTCAGAACAGAGACTTTCCATATTTAAAAAAAAATAATAATAACAGATCTATTTCAAGAGCAACGACATCGCGAACAAGAAAAAACTAGAGGAAGAAGAAATTAAAGTCTTACTAGGTCTGTGAAGAAGGCCTTTGAGAGTGAAGGAATGGTGATTTTTATTATGTTCACGATGGCCGGGGCTTGGTAAAGTAAACTCCTTAACATTAAGTCTCCAAGACTTGGATTCCTCGCCGTCCGCCGTCGGAAGAAGCGGTTCGCGTCTGCCGGCGGAAGTGGTGGCGCCGTTGCATTCGCTGCCGCTAGCCGCCATTTCTCTCCGATGATCTTCACGCTTTTTTGGCTGTCGCTAAAAAGTTTCCAATATTATAGCACTTGCTGCAACGGTGGGGTAGTTATAGACTTTTATTAAGAGGAGATAAAAATAGTGCTTATCACTCAAACGAATGTGATAGTGCACGTCACACGTGGCCACTTTTTATAGGTGCATCAGCTTTTACTTTACTTTACATTTTTAAATCTAATATATTTATAGTTAATTTTTTTTCCGTTAAGTCATGGGTATCCTCGCTTATCCCTGTAACGGTTTAGGCGAAGATTGATTTTACTCGGGTCTCAGAGACAAATGGTCAGAACCCTCCAAATAATATTGACTCTAAAGATTGAACTTGAATCATCTTCCTATGATATAGCTCGTCAAAACAATACACTAAATTCTTGTTGATAAAGAAATTAAAAGAAGATTTACATATATTTTAGAATAAAAATGAAAATATCAAAATAATTCATAAAAATTTAAGTATATGTTTTTTTGTTAACCCAAGTTTTACTATTTTTTCCAAGGTTAAAAAAACCGGACCGGCCGGTTCAACCGGTTGGACCGTGAACCGGGACTCGGTACGGTCCGATTCAGAGACAAACTCGGATGTGCATCAAACCGGTCAAAACCCGGATTAACCGATCAAGAACCGAGAAAACTGGTGAGAACCGGCCGGTTCCCCAAATAACGGTTTGGTTATTTTTCCTCCATTTTTGGTCTAGAACTATGAAATGAGGGAGAAAAAAATAGGGTACCAAATATAAAAAGAATATAAAAGTAGAAGAAGGAGAGTAGGAACTCAATATCAATGAACATATAAAAAAATTATTACAGATCTGATTCATAGGCTCACAGCAAAAAGAGGAAAACACAACTTGAAGACGGAGAACAGAAAACGCATAGACGAAGCCGGAGAAAAAATTTGGCATCTTGCTCCTTCTGGTGACTGATAATACCTTGCTTCCAATTAAAATATAAATGCTAATTAGATAGTCATTAATGGATAGGTTAATACTCATAAATTGTGTTACTATTTTTCAATGAAAAGATAAATGCTGATTGGAGAGAGTGATTAATGGGTAGGTTAATTCCCATAAATTGTGCTTATGGGTGTCGATTTTTTTTTTTTTCATTCTTTTTTAGTTTTTTTATTTTTCAAATAAATATAATTTAATAACTAGTGTAATAATATTTAATGAAAGTAATTATTTATATTAGAATGATAGTATATTAAGATTTACTACATTATTATTTAATATATTTTGTTGATAATAGATAATTTTTATAATATATAAAATTAAAAAATATATATTTCATTATAAATGGTCAGACCGCGGTTGAACTCCGGTTGAACCATTAAACCTTAAACCCCTGCCTCGACCG